>VYZV01008691.1:12247-28844 GCA_013401275.1 Pandion haliaetus
GAACATGTTCAAAACTGGGATGGGGTGGGGATTGGCCTGCTTCTTTCTGCTGTTAGTGTATTATCAATCAGTTTTAACTGGCGGAAAGGAAGAACAATCCTGTTCTTTCTCTGTCCACATCACACTTAGCTGCAACCAGCTCTTCTGGGGTGAGAGAGGAAGAAGCTGTTGCTCTCTCCCCTGCTGCTCCTTCCTTCCAGATCTTTCATCTCTTGCACCATTTGTCTTTGGGGCTCTGCTGTTTCCTGAGATCCTTTTATGCCAGCACCATGCAGTGACTCAAAAGAGGGACTGCTGCTTTGAAAAGGAGCTGTATTGCACCCCAGGCTCCTTTCTGCCAGCTGTTGCTACCATACTTCAAAAGCTATCACAATTTCTGACTCTCTGTACCACTCGGAGCTAGACACTTCCAAAAATGTAATGTCCTACCTGTTCCCTAGGCTGGAGCAGCAGAGCGGACATGTCCCCCTAAATATTGCTTATTGGTCTAATTGTAGGTCCACTAATACTGCTTTTTTTTTTCGTAAAGCTGTTGGGAATGTTCCCTTTAAGCATGTCATTGCTGGTTTTGATTCCCAGGAACTAGACAGCCCGAGTGGCTTCGCTGACATATGAAGGGTTTTTAATTCAAGGAAGGGTTCCACTAAGCATTAGCTCTCCTCTCAATCCTGGTTTCAGGGTGGAGTGGTAAAAATGCAACTGAGCCGTCTTGCAACTTTTTAGGAAATAAATGCTGTATGTTGTAACACAGGCGACATGAGCAGCGCCAGTTGAACACAGAGCAAATATCAGCGGAATTAGTAGTAAAACAAGCTTAATCTCAACGCGATGGCAAAGCATAGAGATAATCTACTGAAATGCCGGGAAGGGGGCAAAGCCCTGTGGTTGAGGCCTCTGCAGATTCACGTAGAAGCCGAATTCAAATGAGGACAGAGGCTATGTAGAGCAGCTCGGTTTTAAGGTGATTATCCTGCAGAGTAAGATTTTTGTTGTTGTTTATGAATGTATCTAGCAGTTTGCATCCATCCCTCTGTATAGCAATGGTTTTATAAGCTGTTTCAGGGTTGGGGAGGGAGGGAGGGGGACTGGTCCGATCTGAGAACTTTGACAAAGATTGAAAGCGATAGGGGTGTGGGGGCACTTACAGCACCTCCTGCTTTCCCCCAGGCTGCCGTGGTGCGTTTTTGCTTGCCCCGTTTAGGTAAGTATGAACAGAATTTATTCTCACAGCACTCTCAGTGTTTATACAAATCTAGATGATCGGATATTGCTCAAGGACAAGTTTGTTATCTCCATAAAACCTTGAAACTTTGGCTGACTTTTCTTCAGTACAAACTCCAGTGCAGTCAGTGTTTAGGTTAAGTGAATTCTGAAACATGCCTCCTGTTATACGGCAAGATGTATACATCATACCGCTCTTCTGATCCTGTAACGAGAAGAACTGAATGGGTCAAGAAAAATGAAGGTGTCCTTCAATTGGCCTATCTGCCGTTTCCAAAGAAAACATTTTTCCAGCACGTCTCTCTTGGCAGAGCTCATGCAAATCAGGTTCCGTTTTCAGGGTAGCAGTTCTTGTTTCACATCCCTGTGTATTGCACCTGGTTGTGTTTAAGGCTTTGCGTGCTAGTCCCTTTGCTTGGGATCACCCTCGAGCCCGTCACATGGTGCTTGTGCTTTGAGTCTCTGAAAGCTTCCTTTGCCTTGAGCTGGAGCCTGAGGCTCAAATGTGTATCTATTTTTTTCCCTTTTTCTTTTGTAATAGTTGGGAAAGATCCCTTCAAAGGCTTCTTAATATGCTGATTGCTTTCTGTTTCCCCCGTGGAGTAAGACTCAGCATAACAATTCATAGATCAAAACATTTGATTTGAAAAAAACCTCAGCTCTCCCAAGGAATGCCTCCAAGTATTGGAGGGGCTGCTACGTTTTTAGCATGCATCATCTTGACAACTCGCTGGGTTTTTTTGACTATGTGCATGTTTGCTCCTAACCGAGGAGAGATCTTAGGATTCTTATGCTTCTCAGTTTCCTTATTTGTGTCATTGGATGTGAAATGGGAGGGGGAGGAACTCCCTAGTCTCTCTTGTGCTGGAAATCAGGCTGGAAGATGCTGTGATTCCTCCTGGTCTTTTTATTTAATAGTCCTATGCCTGAGCTTAGTTTATGATTGTTTTTTCTGGCCACAATCTTTAATTTTATAGATCCATGAAAGTCCCTTGTATATTTACAACTATGAATGATAGCTAAAGGGATATAAAGTGCTGCATAAGAAACAGGAGAGAGAAATAATGCGTAAGTGGTGGCTTTTTCAAACTGCTTGATCTCATTTTATCTTCTGCGCTCAAGGGTTAGTGTTTGTAGAGTGGGTGAGTGTCCTTTCGGAGGAAGGGAATGGCTTTGTCCTTCCTGGTGCTGGGCTGTGGGTCTGGAGAGCAGGTCGAAGGCTGGCTAGTCAAGATTGATTGCGCTCCCTGTTTTGGGTAAGTCTGACCTCAGGTCCTGCCTGACGGCAGCAGTCCTGGCTTGGTCTGTACATATGTGGCCACCCTGGCCTTCCCATGGGAATCGGTGTCTCCTGGAAGCCTGTGCTTTGGATACAGACCTGTACATGGGCACGTCCTCCTGCTGCTTTCCCGATGCTTCTGGCATCATTTGACAGCAGCTGATCGTACTTGTAGCACTGTCCTAATTTAGCACAGCAGAAAGCTGCTTTAATTGGGGTATTCTTTGTGTAGGCTTTTGTGCAAACAGCAAACCTCCCCGGCACTTCTCAGCCGCGCAAGCTCCGTGCTTTGCAAGTCTTTCCACCAACAGTGTCAAGATCCGAGTTTTGGTGTTTGCCCGTCTCCACTGCGGCAGTCGGTGTGTCGTGTCGGTGTGCGATCTGCTGCCCTTCCTTCAGTCTCCTGGAGTCCTCTTGTTAATCACAGATGTTTGCAGTGACTTGCATTATTGTAATGAACGGCCTTTCTGCACGTTGCAGTCAATTCACATTCCTCGTGGCTCATGAGCTCTGGGAAATGCAGTACTTCCAGAGCATCTACGCCTGATCGCTCTAGGTGTCCTGCGCTAATCTCTGTCGCCTTCAGCCTTCTCATTTCTGTGATTCGGCGACTGCTGTTGTCCCCTAATAAAGAGATTTGACTAAATACTGTATGAAATTTGAAATCAATCTCTAAGGGTTCTCCCACAAGGCTCTGTCTGAAAGTTAACCTTTTGATTCATAGCAGCTCATAATTGTACAAATCATCAGTGGCTACACTGAATTTCTATTAGCTTTGGTCCATTTCCCAGGCCTAGATCTGCATAGTAATATTGGCGTCTGGACAATCTGCTCCTAAAATTCAGTTGAATCAATCAAAAGGCTTTGAGCGGTGACTTCCATTGCAGAGACGCGTTTCTGCATAACGTGGAAAAGCAGTAGACTTTCTTACTCAGATTGCCCTTCCCAGGCACAGGTCAGTGGCTGCACTCAGTCTAGATCATGATGCTTTTATCAGAGGCACGAGAAAAATAGGAAACTGCTCTCCCCAGAACTCAGTGCCTGCCATTGAAGAAAACCAAAGGACGGAGCCAGCATGTTGCTGTCACCCTGCAGAACAAGTAAGTGTGTCCTCAGGGTGGTTAGCTGTGACAGGCTGTGCCTCCATCCTTCCCGAAGGAACGGTTGGGGTCCCGCTCCCCATAGCTATGTCTTGCCCTTCGAGCATGAAGCTCTTTAGGATGAATTACACAGTCTTAATGGTAATGCGGGAAATTGGGGGTGGAGGCCTTGTCTTGCCCACCACCTGGACCTGTGTCACGTTTGCTCTCCTTCCTCCTGGTCAGCATCGCTGTCCCTTAAGCTGTAGGACAGGAGGCTCACGGGAGGACTGATGTTGGGAGGGATCTCCCTCCCAGGGGCTTGGAGCCTTTTTTTTCACCCCGTTTCATGAAGGGTGTAGGAAGAAGGGCTGTGGTAGTGGTGGGATTCCTTCTGCAAGACTTGTCTCCTTTCTTCGGCCGGTTGCTGAGTGTTTCTGACACGCAGCATGCTCAGCACTCTGGCACGGGATCAGGAACGCAGGGGAGAGGCTTTGTTCCAGTCTCTGCTGCAAACGGGCTGATTGCTGGTGCGTAAGAGCCCGAAGGCTCTTGCGTGTGAGCGCTTGTAGCTCGACTGCAGGAGTGTCTTTGCGCTTAACACGTTCGGCTCCCCGGTGCTTTGGGACAATGGGTTGAGTCAAAACAATTCACCGGCAGGCTCTGGCTCTGCTGAGTTTGACCCTCGGAGATGCGGGGAATAATAGACTGTGCTGACTTGTCAGGTATATTGTGAAAATAAACACCGCAGAGATCTCAGGCCTTGCAAGTATTACCCCGGCGGGCACCATAAGTACCTAGCGTGAGACATTTATTCATGGTTCACCTGGCTGGATTGCTGACTCTGCTCCCCTGGAAGCCCCTTCGCTGGAGCAAGGAGGTAATTTCGTACTCTGGTGCTACCAGACCCAGCGAGAGTTCGCTGCGAGCCCTGAGCATCGCCCGTCGGCTTTCCTTTCCAGGAGGCTGCGAGCAGCATTTGCTACAGCATCCTTGTGCCACCGCAGCGGCGTGGTTACCCCGGTGCCTTTGCATCACAAAGTCTCGCTCTTACAGGCTCTTGTGTTCATTATCTGCGTGTTAAACGTGAAAAAAAAAAAGAAATGGAGTGTGTCTGTGTTTTCCGATACTGAGCCTCACTGACACTTTTGCTGGAGGGTGTTTTGCTCAAATCGTCCTCGGTGTTTAGCAGTGATGTGCAGGCACAAAACGTGCCCCGTGTGCCATCGGTCTGGGGCCAATACGTGCTGTAGCTGGTTTATCTCTATTAATAGTTATTTCCTCACGGAGGATTTTTATGCTTCCGTGCACTTAGGGAAGGTTGCTTTCAAATTCTCTTCCTATCACTCACGATAAATGGTGTGTCAGTTCCAGGATAAATAGGCAGGATGGGAAAGGTGTTGCCATAGTAACAGAGGGATTTCAGTGATTGGTATCCATGGCAATTGTTGCTAAATTCTGAGAGATTTTAAAAATGCTTTATTTAAAACATAATGAGTGTGCTGCTGCCGACGGTGCCGGCGCGGTGGGGAGCGAGCGTGTGTGTGTACGCACACGTGCATGCACAGGCACACGCGCTTTCGGGAGGAAGCTTACCCATGCATAAGAAAGGAGGGGAAGTTTATTTTAAGGCCGTTCGGATGCTGTGTCATGTGGGAGAGGGACAGTATCAACAGCCTTATTCAAACCTGCCTGCACAGCGACCTCGGGGGCTCCTTTGCTGCCCGTCCGGGGGATGCCGAGGCTCCTGTGTGGTGGCTGCGGGTGACCCTCGAGGCCAGCTGGCCTGTGGGAGAGGGGGAGATGCGTGTTTGGGAGGGTGCGAAGGATAACCAGGTCCATCTCTCTAGGGTCGTGATGATGGGAGCACTTCTGGAGGTCTGTGGATGGCTAAAAGGCTGGCTTATGGTGGTAAAACCTGCTGAGAAAACTGGCTTATGCTACAGGGGTGCCTGCCCCGGTGCGGAATGGGGCTTTGTAAGCACAACTACCGTGCCCCTGTTTTGTCAGAGAGATGTTCACTCTCTTACCTCTCCGTACCTGGCCGCAGTGTCTTTGCTTTTACTTCTCCTAGAGGAACGGTCCGGGTGGCATCCCTCCTGCTTCACGGGGTGACTTCTCCTGGCCCCGTCAGGCGGAGCAGCGGTGGGAAGGGCAGCCTGTGCCATCTGGGATCCGCTTCTGCTCCAGCGAGCCCCGGCCCAGGAGCAGACAGCATGGGCTCCCGCTGATGCGGCTTTACCATCCTGCACAGGCTCGGCGAGGGAAGCACCGCCGTGTTTTGGCATGGGCTGCGAACCAAGGGGGGGTGGGGTGGGTGGGGGGGAAAATCCCTTCGCTGGAAGCCCTGTGACTGCCTAGGAGCAGCGAGGGAGCTGGGTGGGTGTCCGTGTGTGCGGGTGGCGATGGCCGATGAGCCAGTGGCTTGGTGCTGCCTCCTACAACCCCGTTGTTATTGCAAGCGGAGCAGGAGCAGCTGCTGCCTGCTTCATTAACTGGCCCATCCTGGCAGGGGGCTGGAGCACTACTGCAATAAGCGCCAATTAAATGCTTCTCCAAAATGATCCTGGACCAGCCAGGAATTATATTTTATTAGCAGGGATGGAAAACGTCAGAAAGCTCTTCCTTGGGGAGCCGGCTGGTGGTGGCTTGGTTTTTCTTTCGTATCTCCAGGATGCAAATATTTCACCTGCTCACTTGGAAAAGGTCCATGTAATGCAAACAAGGGCCAGGCGAAGGTCAGCTTGGCTCCGTCTGCCAGCGCGTCCCCCCCCCGGCTGGGCAGGGCTCCTGGGTGCAGGTAGAGCCCCGAGCCCCCGCAGCGGTCGCTGGCTCCCTGCCCCGGCACAGAGGGAGCTCCTGAGCACATCTCTGGGTTTTTTTTTTTCCTGGAGAGGGGGAAACCATTTTGGGAAGAACAGCTGGTGAGAGTGTCTGAGTCCTAGTGGTCTGGTTTAATATGTGGAATTTGTCTTTCCTCCTCTTGGTCCAAAGAGCCTTTTCCTGAGCCAGAAAAATTCTGCTCTTTTTCACCCCAGGCTTTTCCTTGTGTTGGACAGAGGTAGCACTGGGCTGCAGGGCTGGGTGTTTTGTTAATCCGCCTTAGTTTATGTAGCGATTGCTCATTCTTTGCCAGCAGAGCTGTCACTGCCTCCTTCCTTTCTGCGCTTCAGGACGTTGAAGTATGAAGTGCTTTGTGGGTCCTACAAAATAACAAGCTCGTGTGATTACACTTCGAGCGGTGATCTCGCAAATACTTCCAGTGTGGGAAGCTTTTTCCTTCCTGAGATTTTCCTTTGCTTTTCAGCGTGGTTGTGCCAGGGATTAAAACTTATGCTGACATTTTTGTTGGGTTTTGATGGCTTGACTCTCTGTATGCTGTTTTGCACTGAATGCTGTATTTTGTACATGAAACCTTGGTATCTAGAGGTTTTGGTTTTGTTTTTTTTTTTGAGGGCGTCCTGCATTGCAGCCTGACCCAGAGGCTGCGTGGCTTTTCTGCTGCGATCTCCTGCGTTGGTCTCAGCGCGGTGGCTTCCCATCAGGCTGATGCCTCCTGCCACCACCTGATGAGACACCAGGGGTAAACGCTGGGTATAAACAAAATAAATTTGGCCTCGATAGACTGTATTAGCGCTGCTTCGCCTGCTGCTGCGTCTGGCCGTAGTGCCTGGCCGATCCTCTCCTGCATCACATCAGCTGATGTAACTTTGGGGGGCAGTCATCACCAAGGGCAATGTTTTGCACCTGGTTGAGATGTTAAATTACTTCGTATTTCTGATGGAAATCTAACCTCGGTTTTATGTCTCAGTGCCCACAGCAAGTAGCGCTGAAGCACGTCAGCTGTTGAAAATTGAAAAGATCCGTAGTGTTTTTAGGATGGGTGGCTGAGCCCTGCCAGTGCTGGTGGGAGAAGGGAGAGATCTCGAGCACTGGAGCGGATGGGGCAGAGGGGAGAGCAAAGCGCCCAGAGCGTTTCCCCGGCAGAGGTGCTTTTTCTTAGGAATGCATCAGCTCTGGCACACGCCGAGTGCTGGGGCTTCTTTTTTTTTGTCATTTGGGGCTGAAAAATGAAGTGTGTGCTAGTGATCATTATAACGTCCACCGAGTTTGTTAAAGGATCTTTTTATGAGCCGATTTGCACAACTCCCTTTCCAGGCTGCTAGGCATGATAAAATACTGCCGTTCGGCCTGTCACGGGGATAATTGGTTGGCATTATGAATCATAAAAGTATATTCCCCCCTGGAATTTTATCCTGACATTTGATTTAATTTTTCTTGACATCATATCCATTATATTGCATCGCCTTTCCCTTGATAGCTGAATTTGCATGCTGGGAGTAAGGACCAACAGGTTACTTAAAGAGCAAAGCGGCTGTTGGTGGGAGCATTTGCTCTGTGTGGAGGAACTTCTTTCTAAATGAGCTAAAATACTATAAAAGTGCCAGCGAGGAAGCAGGAACCTCCCTCCTGCTTAAACCTGCCGGCAGGAGGAGAGGCAGCTCTGCTTTCTTATGGGGATGCAATGGGGCTGCATCTGAGCTGGGCTCGTAGGGCAGGAAGGAAAGGGCACTGGGTTTTTGTTTTACCCAGCCTTACTCAATATTTCTGTGCTTTCAACACTCCTAAAACAAGGAGTCGGTGTAACTTCTACGCTGGCCACCAGAGACGTGGAGCAGACGTGGTGTGCTCCATGCACCGCTCTTTCCCCGGGATCCTCCTGGCACGTGATGACACCCTTGACATGGTGGTGGTGTGGTCTGCAGCCCACCGTAACCGGGGAGGAGCGTGCCGGGGGTGAGCCTGGGTACAGGATCAGCTCTTTTCCCAGTTTAAAGCCTGTGTGGTTGCAGGTCTGGGGACATGCGGCGATGCCACCGCGAGCAGGTTTGGCTTGCTGGAGGTTTAACGAGCTTTGTGCAAGGCCCTGAGTGCCCTGCTGTAGCTTTGGAGGGAGGAGACCCCCTCAAGCCATCCACTCGCCCCTGCCACTTCCATTTTGGCACGACTCTAGATGGGGACACACCCCCCCCCCNTTGGGGCTGGGATCTGCCTCTCCGGCGGGTCCGCAAGCACCCTTCCTCCCTCCCGGCACAGCCGCCTCTCGTGCAGACTGGTAATTAGCGCAAGTGTAGGATCTTATTAATTGCAGCAATTGTGATGTTTAGATTTCTGGGTTAATTGGTAATATCTGGTGTAACATTTTTTCCCTCTGGATATTTTTGATCACAGTAATTAACCTCCCCCGTTCGGAGGAGCAGACATTCATCGCTGCACTCTCCAGCAGCCCACAGCCAGGGTCCTGGTGGGATCCCTCTCCACGGGTGCTGTGGTGGGCTCTGTGCTTCAGGGTAGAGCCTCACTGCAGTGCGTGCCCTCCACACGTTTATCTGACGTATCCTTGCGAAGCTCAGGAAAGCAGAGGCCGCGCTGGCTTGCCTTTGAACCAGCAGCAATAAAGCCGCTGTCAACGGTGCGTATTTTTAGGAAGAGGCTGGATCGTTACAGCTGGCTTTGCTTTCTTATTATTTCTGCGATGACAAATGGGAAGCGGAGATGGGACTGAGTGCCAAACACGGCTGCCTAATCATAGTGCCCTTCCAATTCCCGTCCCGTGCCCCTCCCCCCCCGCATCCCTTCCTGCAGTCCCTTTGGTAAACGATGATGAATGTCCCGCTCCAGGTGCGGCTGCCGGGACCAGAGAGCAGGAGGTTGGGGGGAAAAAGTCAAGTTTGTAAAGGTCATAGTGGTGTTCCGGCATGGCTTGCTGTCTGCCCTATGGCGCTATGATGGGATCTGTAAGAGCAGATTTGTTCTTACTGGCGCCCTGCCTGAGCCTTGCTTGGTGGGTGATGGTTCTCTGGTGATGCTGGTTGAAGTCTTGTAGGGCTGGGATTGGATTTTATGTTTAGTTTGCAAACTTCTCCCTGCCAGCTGTGGAGCTCTGGATAAACAGAGCTGTGTTGAGTTGTGTCTCTTGCTCTCCTCCAGCTCATGGCGTGGAGACGCTGCTGATAGCAGCCTTGAGTTTTACACATCAGTCATATAGTGAAACACTTGGCTCTTCTGAAATCCATCTCAAACAGCAGCTTGTAGGCATTGCAGAGGTCAAGTTAGGACTAGCTGGGAGTAGGGCAGGTTCCCCAGTTGTGTTTGTCAAGAGCTCTGTGCTGCTCGAGTCCACCTCTGCAAAGAAGATAGTCTGCTCCTGGAAATGGCCCAACTCAGGTCAGGTTTTACTTTAAGGGAACAGCTCTCCTGGGTGAGGTGCAGGGTGCATCCCTGCCCTGAGCAGCCTGTCAAGCCGACACTCCTCCATCACACGCATAGTCATTGCCAGGATAACGGCCCTGGCGGGAAGAGCGAGGGTCTTTCTTGCACATAGAGTGGGTCAAACTCATCAGAAACTTGATGGCTTCTGGAGTATTGTCTTTATGAGCTCCTCTGAGAACAGTCTTCATTGAGAAAGATTGAAAGATGCTGTCAGCACCGCGCTGTGGTTGTCGCCTACGGTCACGTGTGTGTATGGCAGCACATCTGGAGGATTTTCACAGAGAACCACTGCTGGCAGTGAGACATCTAAAATATTTAGTGTAATGAATCAATAACCTTTTTTTTTACCTTATCTCTAACGCCCCACCCATCCCCCACCCCCCCCAAAGTGTGGGGTATATCTCTGAGCAGGGTAGGCTCAGCAGCTCTTTGGTCAGCAGGTCTACCCAGGTGTTTTTTCTGCTAATGGGCATTTGGATCTTAATAAATTTTCTCCTACTGGGCACACACTGGGAGCTGTGACTACAGCAGGGGGACGGAGAAGCTGGGATGCTGTCCTGCCAATGCGTGTGGCCCTGTTTGAGCAGGCAGCGTGACAGCGGGGGGGATGAAACCATCCCTTGGCATTCCTCGTGCTTTCAGTTCAAACCTGGATGAAAGGCTGGGATTTTCAAAGGTGTTGAATAGAGACTGCTGCAGGGGTTCATGGCTCTTGCTTTCCAACAGACCTGGGCCATGTCCTTTGAAAACCTCAGCTTAACTCAAGACAAACCACAGCTTGCTTTATTTTTTTAATTGGTGCTTCATCCATTTTCTATTTAAAATTGGAGGAAAAGTGAAAAATCTAAGGAGCAGCTGCGATGGTGTGGGCTGGGCAGGTGGGGAGGGGAGGCCAGCACCCCACCGACCCAGGCGGCTGGAGGGACGCACGCCTTCCCCATGGCATCGCACCGACAGGGACCCTCGAACAGGTGAATGAAGAACAGGTTTAATCGAAATCCACCACCTAATTTTTCAGAGGATTATCCTTCATAATCACCTTTTAAAATAATTTGGGTGAAAGCAATGCGACTTTGTGGGGTTTTTAATTTTTTTTTTTACCTTCCCTGCTCTTGGGGAAATAACAAAAGGTGCCGATCTTCTCTAGGAAGGCGAATCTAATTAATTGCCTTTAGCAGGGCCTGGAGAGCTTTTGATGAGAGACGAAGCGTGAATACGAGGGACATGGGTTTGATCCGTGGTTGCTGCTGGGTCGTCTTTAGATACTTGTCTGGATTTCAGATCAGCTTTATCCTCTGTAGCAGGTTCAGTTTTCCACCATGGCAGCAGCCCAACCCTGCATCATATCTGTGCAGTATATATGAAAATTGCTCCTTTGCAGGGATTTAGCAGCTCGTGAGGAAGAGAAAAGGGAAGACGGCACCATCCTGGCACTCTGCATCCTCGGGTCCCACTGGTGATGGGGAAATGGGACAATTTCCATGCTCCCACGGGGCTCTCGGGGCCAGGGCTTCTCGGTGAAGAGCCAGAAGGTTTGTACCTCGCTGAGCAAGATGCACTTCACCCAGCGATGAAAACTCTCACTGGTCACAGTTACTCATGAACTCATCTGGTTGAGAAAACAATTGTTCTACAATCTGCTGCTACCACGTCAGGTTCTTCCCCCGAAGGAAAGATGAGAACAAAATGCTTTTTTTTTTTTTTTTTTTTTTCCTACCCAGAGAATACTCTCAGCTTGCTTTCGGCAGGGATAAGTGGTGATGAAGCAAGTGGAAGTAATTCTCAACTGTCTTAAAGTTATTGACTTTGCAATGATGCTGTGATGATGATTATTTTTTAGTTAGAGATGAGAGGTGTGATCTGAGTTGACTGCAGATCTGTGTCTTCTAAGGGCCTGTTTGCCAGCCTGTCTTTAATCATTTCTATCATTAGGGCTTTACTTGTTTGTTTCTTTTTTTTTAACAGGAAATCTTCCCCCTACCTACAACTAAACTAAAATTACGTTTAAAATTTAATTGGCAAATACCTAATTAATTGCACAGATTAATACAGCAAGCTGGAGGAGGCTTTATGTATGGAAGACGACTTGGAATAATTTACATTGAAGGAAATTGTTGGTGTGAGTTTGTTCAGGGTCTGCGATAAATCTCCAGCAGGAGAGAAGGGGGTGCGAGACGTCACTGGGAAGCACTGGAAGTTTCCAGAAGGGATCAGTGGATGGAGATGTGGCTCATCTGGTCTCTGCCTTGTGTCCCACTGGGTCCAAACCTGGCGGGATGAGGGCTAATGGGAAGGATGCTCCTGCTTTTGGGAATTGAGACCCTCCGCTTCACGGGGTGGTCGGGCACTGGGCGCATTCCATGTGCTGCTGCCTCTGTTCCCAAGGGCAGCCCATTTCTGGCCAATCTCACGTGGCTTTCTGCTCCAGCGCCACATCCTCTGCTTGTACTTGCCGTATTGCAGCGTTCAGGTCAGCTTCTCCTCAGGAGCATCCCTCCGGTGAAAGCAGAGCATGTAAGTGCAGCAGTGAACTGGAGGCAGAGCTAACAGCATATTCATGGGTCATTGCAGTGAAAGCGCTTGGATGGAGACCCATAATGTGCCTCCTTCAGCATCCTCCCTTGGGTTTGAGTCATCTCTGGAGGCTTCATCTAACCAGGTTCTTCTCACACCCTCGCTCTGGAGCCTCGGTGTCTCTGAGCATCAGACCAGGTGCCTGACGTGACACGTGTCCTTCATATTCCTCTCTCCTGGTTTTGCCTGGAGGAGGAGGTGGAAGCAGGGGAGGACCACTGACAGCTGTAGCCTGGAGATGAACCAGAAGATCATGTCTGAGTGTAAAACTCTCCAGGGAGGAGCGACGAGAGTGTTTTTGGGCTTCACGAGCAGGCTGGCCGTGACCATAGTGGTTCGGGAGCACGGTGGGGAGGAGATGTGCTCCTGAGCCATCAGGAGTTACCGGCCTCAAGCTGTCACTAACAGTCTTGTTGATGTGCAGAAATCAATCCCAGTTTGTGACAGGTCTCTGGGACAGGAATCGGTGTCTTGGCAGACCTGGGGAGGGACGATGCGAGAACAGGGGTGCATCGCCATAGGGGTGCTGATGGGTCCCTGCTGCTCCCAGGACCTTGCACAGCGCAGGGGCCGCTGGGGAGGGGGTGGATGCTCTGGGGCCCCAAAACCAAAGGTACCAGCTGAGCTTTCAGGATTAATATCTCCTTCTCTCACAACTCCTTCCAGACAAGAACGCTGATGAGCCGCGGCACGACTGCCACCCCCCGTCCTCCTCTCCGAAGAGGTGACATCTGCAGCAGCCGCCTGGCTCAGGCTGTCCTATTATCCCTGCCCAAAGGTAAAGGAGCGTGCAGGCTGGGTACAAAAGGGCTCATCAGCGTCGGGAGGAGTGTTTGCTTCCCCGCCTGCGCCTGTTCAGAGACGTGAAGGTTTTGCAGAGGAGGGGAGGCTGGGGAGGAAGATGCCTCCGCATGCCCAGAAGCACAGACCTGCTTTCCCTGCCCCCCCACCCCGATGCTGCTCGCAGGCTTGCAGAGGCAAACGCGGAGCAGGAGCTGGTTGCCCATCTATGCTGGTGCCTTTGGGAGAAAACCTTCTCCCTGGGTGGTATGAAGGCACTAGATTTCGAACGGACACCGGGGCTCAGCCGGGTGCTCGCCCCTCTGCACTAACACCTGGCTGCTGCCTGCAGCTCCCCGCTCCCGTCCTTCCTCCCACCTCCAGACCTCCCAGTCACCTTCAGCCACCGTGAGGCCGGGCAGGACAGTGGCCTTTCTGCCCACCCCCTGCCTCCTGCGTCCTCCTGGCAGCCCCTGCACGGGGCTTGGGTGGCTCTTACCCCGGGGCTGATGTGAAAGCCCCCTGCGTTTCCCCACCGGCTGTGGGGCTCTGGCTGTGCTTTCGTCCCTATCCTGCTGTTTTTTCACCCCAAAGATGTCCTCAAGCCAGCCCTACAGCCACCGCTCTCCTTCTCCCCTCTCTGTGGCCGAGGACGGCAACCGGGCTTTTCGTGCATCCGTTGTGCTGAGCGAAGCGGTGACTTTCCATCCCTCCCAACCCCAGTGAAGGTTGTAAAGTGCCAAAGGGACTTTGCAAGGAGATGGGGGTGGCAGCCGGCCAGGATGGTGGCTCTGGGCTTCGGCACGTCCTTCCCTTGGAGATGCTGTTGGAGGGGAACGCGTGTGCGTGCAGAAGGCTCCCTGCAGTAATTAGCAACAAGGGAGAGCGACCTAAGGCAGGGCGTCTTCTACATAGGGCAGCGTGACCGCTTTGGGCCGTGGTGGGTCCGTAGCTTGGGCTGGGACCATGGTCATTGTATGTCCAGGGAGTGATGTCCCCACGCCTGGAGCCTGGTGGCCCTGGGGAACCTCCACGCACGGGAAGGAGGCTTCCTAACCCCTGTAATTTCGGTAAAAAAGAAGAGAGAGCTGGCCCCAGTGGGGCTTGGTGAGCCCTGTGCCCTCACCAGGAGGGGAAACGTGTCGGGACCAAAATGTCTGGGACCAAACCCAGTAGCGCCCAGACGTGGGCAGTGCAGCTCTGCCACGTCCTGCATTGCTCCCGCTGCCGCAGGGTGAGAAATACGCTGTTCCAGTGGAGGGTTTCTATGTAACCTGTGTGCTGTCTAACCGGCATGTAGCAAGTGCCAAAGAAACCCCCCAAAAGTCTGGGTCTGTCGATGGCCTCTTGCTTTGCTGCAGTTTAACCTCTGTTTCCCACGCCGGGTGGCATTGGCAGCATCTCTGCTACCCCATGTCTGTGCTGCTATTGCTCAAAGCCTCATGTGTATTTGGTTTTTGGATGAGGCGGGCAGCCCGATTTCCAGCACTTTCCTTTTCTGATTGTCCCAATAAGTGATTTTTTTTTTTTTTTTTTTAATTTTCTTTTTTGTTGTTGTTGCCTGTTGCAGAGCTTGCTACTGATTTCCCTGGAGAGGAATAAAAGCTGGAGCACAAATACAGCACGGAAAATAACCGTCAGCGGGCATATTCCTTGCGTTGAGGATGGAGCCCTGTGTGAAGCCGCAGCAACATGGTGATGTGTGCGCGCATCCAGATAGGGTGGGAGGAGAGAGAAACCCCTATGCTATTTTCACCAGATGTTTCCCCTTTCCCCAGCCCTCTGTATTAATGGCTTTTAAGGCCAGAAGGAGTCTTTTAGCCTGAGCTTTGGTATTACCCCAGCTGTAAAACTGCTTTCCCGGCATTCGTTATTAGCCCTCGTTATTTAGTGACTTGCCAGCCGGCAGAGCGTCCCTGTCAGTGGCGATTCCTTCCTTCGCCTGACATTTGGACAGCTGTTTTAGAGATTTAACAGGTTCTGGTGTTGATTTTTATATTGTTCCAGCTTCTTCATCAAAATGTCACCTGCAGCTGAATCAAACGCCCTGTTGTGTTGGTAAACTCATTTTGGAATCTCATAAAAAAAGCTCAGGTTGGTTTAATGAAATCTGCTTTTCCTAAGTGTGTGCTGATTGGCACTAATTAAATTTCACTTCTTCATTAAGTGAGTCCTGTTTCAGATCTTTCTTTTGTTTGCCCGGCTTCAATGTCAGTCCAACGATTTGGAAGATGACATGGATTGTTTTAACATACAAGGAAATAAATAACACTGCTGCGATTTAAATGTGGCCTTTTAAAAAGGACTTAAAAAACAAAATAAATCTAGAAATAAGTCCTTGGCTAGCTCTTTAAAACCTCTTTGATTCAATTGCTCCAGATCTAGCTGATTTTTAAAAAGTTTGGCATTAATAATCTCTATTTATTGGTTTATTTTAGTTTGTGTTACAATACAAAATGTCTTGGCATGCTATGGCACGAATACATCATCTCATTCTTCCTCTTCCATATTAAATAAGCCCAGTTCCTCCGCATTATTGTCAGCACTTCCACCCCAGCTGTTGATTACAGGGCTGATATCCCTGCTTGGATTTCTTTGTACCTAACCTGATCGGGCTCGACAGGGGGGGACACAGATTTCTTCTGAGCGCTGCCTGCTCTTGTTGCTTTTGCTCACTTCCTGATTTAGCTGCTAGCAACTATCTAGTGCTATATATTGTATTTTTAAAAAAAAAAACTTAAAGCCTGATTACGCTTGCCTTCTGAGTGAAGCTTTTATGAATTTCTTTCTCTGCAGCTTTTAAAATAATTAAGTAAACGTCCCTAAGCAGTGCCCAGTTCTCTCTTTTTTTTTTCACTAAATTCTTTCTTCTAGCTGAGTGGGCCCACCAGCGTCTCCAGCTTTTGTGTTATTGGCCCTTTTAAAGCAGAGAGAGGATGTGTGTGTGTGTGAGACTTTGCCAGTTCAGACTTTATTGTGCCCGAGTACAACTTGAAAAGCCGAGGCACAAACCAGCACCCTTTCAGAGAGCTGCTGAAAGGCTTCGGGTACCTGTCTGCTGCTTTATTTGCCCTGAGCGAGACGGAGAAAGCTGAGCGATCGCTGGCTTAACTTGGTCTTAAAACCTAACTGATGCCTCTTTGCTGCTCCTTGATCCTCTCTTTGATTTCCTTGGTTTAAATCTGCTTTTTGGATCTATTTTGGTTTTCAGGGGCTGCCAGGAGCAGCCCTGGGGGCTCGCGGTGCTGGACCGAGGGCTGGAGCTCGTGGTCCCTTTGGACTTTTTGGAAAGCTGGTGGCTGTGCAAATTTGGGGAGGGGGAACAGCACAAGAATCCGACCTGGCATCCAGAGGTTTTGGGGGGCAGCTGGATTCCCATGCCTGAACCCCC
>VYZV01008691.1:33554-46342 GCA_013401275.1 Pandion haliaetus
GGGGGGGGAGCTTGCTGTGCTACAGAGTCTCTGGGGGAACCCCGAGATTAGGAGACCTGGGGGGGCCCTGACCCATGGGGAAGGGCTCCTGGAGCTGTTGCATGGGGTCTGCACAGGGCAAACGCAGCTGGGAGGGAGGAAAGGAAAGAAAAACGCATATTTAATCCATTTTGGGGGAAACTGAAGCCGACTGATGCCGGAAGGAGGAATGACTCAAGGCAGGAGAAGCGGGATGTGGGCAGGAGAGGGCCGGTGTGCTTCTTGGGTGCTATAAAATTGCCATTTCCAAAACATCCCGAACTTTTGTGTTCGTTAATTTAGTGGCCAATGCTGCAGCAGATAAATCCAGGGCAGGTTTGTAAATGCTGCATTGCTGGCAGCCAAAACACAAATACAACCTGAATGGCTGCCAAACAGTAAAAAGCAGGAAAAAAAAGCTCTGTGTCAGGATTTACAGCCCAAGAAAAGAAAAGGCTACAGCAGCCTGCTCGGGTGGGCTGGGAAGGGGCTGGCCCGGTCCCAGGCTTCCCTCCCAGGGGCAGATATTGGGAGGACAGAAAGAAAAGACATTTTCAGGCTCCCCACAGCACAGGGGGGTCCTGGAAAGAGATTTGGGTGTTTCTCAGGACTCTGTAGGCTGAGACAAAGCCACGTTTCAGCAAGCAGATGGGTGCAAAAATGTGTAAAAAATGTTTGCAGGTTTGATGACTTCTGTCCTGGCCGGAGCATCGCTGCCGCTCGCCTGGCTGTGGGCATCCCGCTCGGCCATCGCCACCACTTCTGCCCAACTTGAAACACACTCAGAGCCCAATTTTTCTTTCAGTCTGGGCTGGTTGTGCTGCTCATCGCTTGAGGTGCCTGGCGTTTCCTATGATAGGACCTCGGTTTTCAGCTCTTCGTCGCTTTTTTGCCAAAAACATTGAGGCTGAAATTGTAGAGCTCTTTGCAAGAGTAAAGAGAAAAAGGAAGGCGAGCTCACGCCTTGCAGGTCCTTGCAAGCAGACAGCAAGTCATCAGCGCCAGCCCCTGCCTTTCGTTCCCCTTCTGCAGAAATGGGAAAATGGCTTTGTGTTTAATTAATGCCGCCCATCACAAAATACCACTGCTTGTCTGTGCCAACCTCCCTGCTCACAGCTGGGTTAATGCAGAAACATGGTCTTGCTGCTGCAGCAGTTCTTTGCCCACAGTCATGTGCTATTTCCATTTTTTCCTTCCTTCCTTTTTTTTTTTCCTTTCTTCCTTTTTTTTTTTCCTTTCTTCCTTTTTTTTTTTTCCTAGCAGGTGCGTTTTACACTACTTGAGCAGTTGCTGCCTGCTTGGAACGGGGATCTGCCCGGTGCCATCCATCTCCAACAGTTCAGGTGACCCCCATGGGTTTCTCATCCCTGAGTCAAGGTCCAAGGATGGGCTGGGGAGGACCTTCTCCCAGCTGGCAGCAGGACGGCATTTCTCCATCTGCCCCGTGGGGAAAGCTCCCCTTGCACATTTCATATCGGGCTCCAGAAGTCAGAGAAACCAAAGGACACGAAGAAATCCAGAAAATAGCAGAGGACCATGCAGGACTGGGGTTGGCTTCCAGTTCTGGGCGTGCGTTGTCTTCTACCGGCTTGGATTCATGCCTCGACACGTTGGGATGGATAAGGAGGTGTTTTGTCCCACAGCGCGAGACTCGACACTAGCTGCGCGGTGTCCTGCATGTCTAATTTATTTCACTGCAAAGGCACATAATGATGCAGATAAAAGTTATTGATCCGGCGGCGCTGGCAGCAGCGGCCGAGCGCAGCCGTGCCGCTTGGTCCTGCCTGTCCCCGGTGCCACCCCGGGGTGCTGGGACACGGTGATGGGAAACGGTGCAGGGTGCCGGGGCCCCGCTGGGCCCGTAGGAGAGGACAAGGAAAAGTGATGCCGCCCAAGCAGAGGTTGAATTCACCAAGACACCCAGATCTGATCCTCTGAACTGCAAATCACGGTCAGGTTTAGCGTGGAAATTCAGGTGAGGTTCTGCAGGTGCATTTGTGGGTGCAGTCCCGTGGACTCAGGCTGCGGTGGGGGGTGTCCGGAGGGGATAAGCTCATCCTGGATTATTTTAAGGTCTTTTTTCCTGCTGTCTTCAAAGGAGGCAGCTCTGGGACAGGCTGGTTCTGTTTGCGCGTGGTCTCTGCCCAAGGGGTGCTGGCCAGAGCTGCGAGCCCGGCGGCATGGTGGCACGTGCCACCGTGATGCGGTTACAGCCACCCTTTCCACCCTCACCCGGAGCTCGGGGACGGCCAGGCACGGGCGCAGGACCTGGCACCAGGGATGCTTTTGCCAAAGCCCTGAGGCTCTGGGGAATGTGTGTCTCTGCAACTGGGTCACCTCCTGCCCACGGCCAGGGATGTGCTGGAGCCAGAGGGGGACGTGGCGAGGGATTTAGGCCACTCATCAGGATGCATCGTCCGCCGCGTGTCGAAGCTGTGGCCGAGCTCTCCCTGAGATGTCACTGGGACACCAGGGCTGCAGCATGGCCACAGATTTACCACTTTTGGCTGAAGACAGATTAAGGAGGATATGTAACTCCCTTTGCTTCCTAAACAGGGAAGAGGCCGCTCAGCTCTTGCTCCGGTGATCGCAGGCAAGAGGTGGCCGTCTCCAGCTGTAACCGGGAATCTCGCGCTTCCTTCTGCAAACGCTTGATGACTGGCTGTGGGGACAAGCAGAGGAGAGGAGGGGGCTGCAGGGCAGTGGGACATGGCCAGCAGTAGCCATGCAGACCACAGCTGTGTGGACAAGGAGCTCAGGAAATAATTAATAGCAGAGTCCATTCCATG
Source organism: Pandion haliaetus (assembly GCA_013401275.1). Taxonomy (NCBI): domain Eukaryota; kingdom Metazoa; phylum Chordata; class Aves; order Accipitriformes; family Pandionidae; genus Pandion; species Pandion haliaetus. The sequence continues at coordinate 36,362 of VYZV01008691.1, forward strand.
GATGCAGGTGCGTCTGAGCAGTCCTGGAAATCAGGTCACTTCAATCTGTTCCTGGCAGAAAAAATAGATTTAACAAATGTTTCTGAGATTAGTAGCTGTGAGGGCGTTCGGAGCAGTCAGAGGCAGCTCCCGGCTGGCACCCGAGGGAGCTGTGGCTGCAGATGTAGACAGGCCATATTTTGGGTGGGCTTTGCAGGAGAATGGGAGAGATGATGGAGCACGTTGCCATGTGCACATTTGCCTCTGCTAATTTAGTGAGGGGCTGGTCCTGACTGTCACTTCTCCAGTGGCGGTGTGGGGAGGCACCTCGGAAGACCCTCTTGGCCGTGGTGATGGTGCTGGGGGTGGGTCTGGGCATGGGGACCGGGGCCAGCCAGCCCCACAGCTGTATCCAGCTCCCCTGCCCCGGTTCCTGAGCTCTCGGCAGTGCTGGCATTCCTGACCGGTGGAGATGCCTTCTCCATCCTGCTCCGTGTAAGCCTGGATGGTATCTTGCTGTGCTCAACGCTGACTTTCTATAAGGAGAAAATAATCAGGATGAAGGTAGTTTTTCTTGCAACGAGGCCAATCCGTGCCATCCTTTCACTGGTGCCAACCTTTGGTGTGTTGGCACCGAGGGTCTCACTGCAAGTGCTGCGTGCTAAACCCCATGCAGCTGCTCCTCATGGCTGAATTTCTTCTTCCTGCCATATCTCCCACTTCTCGTGCAGGGATGCAGAGACGGGTCAGCTTCTCACCTGGAAGCACCAGCTCGTGAGTGTCTGCTGGCCTCCATGGATGTGTGGAGATTTATAGCCGCAGGGCTCTGGGCCATCATTCCTAATCCATCAGCTGGCACCATGCTGGCACTAGCAGGGTGCCTTCTCCCAGCTCCAGGGACCTTGTGCTGCCTCTGGCCAAATCTCCGTGGCTGGGTGCAGGCTGTAGCTATTGCCAAGTCACTTGCTCTTCCTTAGTTATCTCTTGGTCCAAATAGAATGTATTTATTTTATCTTATGATTTCCCAGTGCAATAGTTGGAGGGGAGCATCCGTCTCTGACCTTGGCTGTGTCTGCTGAAGCAAAGATTGAATACACCCAAACACCCAGATCTGCTCCTCTGTGAAAGAACTGCAAATCGCGGTCAGGTTTTGCATGGAAATTCAGGTCAGGGTTTGCAGGTGCATTTGTGGTCCCGTTGGAGCGCAGGGTGGGAAGGTGCTGCCCGTGACCCTGTGGCCGATGGCCAGCCCAGCACCGGTGGCATCATATTGGAGCATCCTTTGGGGACTGGGATTGAACAAGATAGGTCAAACCAAGTGCTGAGCTCAAGATGTCTGCATCCTGCCTTAACCCTCTTGCCTGCAATTGTCCCCACTGCCAGGGAGCCGGGAAAATCTGTGTTTGCAGCATTATAGCAGCAGTAGCCACTCGGTAGAGGAGATGCTGCCCAGAGTCAGGGCGAAGCCTGGAAATCCCCACACGGGAGGTGGTTCTTGGGCAGTAAGGCAAAAATTAATCACTTGCTGTTATGTCCAGGAGGGATGTTGGCCGTGTGTGTCTGTCCATCTGCGAACGCCCAGCAATACATTTTATGACGTGGCTTCCACGCTGCGCCCCTTTCTTGGGTCACAAGTCCAGTAACACCATTTTATCTTCAGTAGGAAACCTCAGAGCTATAGATCTCCACTAACCGACTGCAGTTTGCTCAGCGATGGGTAACTTGTATTTATTGGTCTGATCTGGATGACTTTCTCTGACCTTCTCCACGTTTCTCCTGGAAGAGGAATCGTACAAGTACCCTCCTGCGAGGATGCTCAGGTTGAACCTGGGTTTTTTCACTAGGGGCCTCTTTATCCAGGTTAACAGAATTGAGCATGAATACACATTAACTACTAAGGAGCGTTTCTCAGCCTGTTGTTTTCTCCGAGTGTTTTTGTATTCAAGAATATCAAAGCACTCGGAGGTTGTTTTTCCTTTAAGCAGCAGCAATAAGACTCCACAGCACTAAAGATCAAAGCACCTAGTTCTGGCATATCTCAAAAACTCTCCTCTCCCTTCCATGCACATGAGCTGCAGGTGTTGGTGAGAATATTCATGCAATGATATTCCAGGTTTAACCCTTCCCAGGTGCTGGGAGATTTGCAGAGGCTCCAGCTTGCTCTGTGGCCGGCTGCGAGGAGCTGCTTGTCCTCGCTGGGCGAGTGGAGCGTCTCAGCAGGCTGCTCTTAGCACAGTTTGCTGCCTGGCTTGTGCATGGGATGAGGGATATCTGCTGGGTTTCTTCCCAAAGCAAGGCAAGCTGGTAGCGAGGGCAGCTGTAAATACACCATCTGCACAGCCTGGGAGCTCCAACCAGCCAGTTTTCAGCTCCCGATTTAAAGTCTTGAGCTACTGGCCAAGCAACCTTTCCATTCGCAACCCCGTCTTCACCAGTCGTGGGAGAAACTCAACTGCTGCTGCTTTAATTTTTCAAAGCAATTCATTACCCTCAAGGCAGCAGCCTGAGCAGCAATCGATATCCTGCAGGCTTTGCTGGGAAATAAAACAAGCTGGAAATCAGCCCTTTGTAGAAGATGGTTGCTGGTGGCTTTGGGCTGAGCGTGGCCCGTGGGTGTGAGGGGATGCTGAGCTGGTGCTCCCTAGGGACCCAAATCGCAGCCCCTGCACCCTCCACCTCCCCCAGGCCTGCCTGTCTGGGCTGGGATTTGTCCCTGGGATCAGTCCTGGCAAATCATTCCATGCTGGGAAGACCTGACAGCCAAATCCCTTTGCAGCGGTGCCTTGCTCACGCTGTTGTTCGGATAGGACTTGACGACAGTATTGATTTCTAAGCTTGTTAAACAAGCTGCGCTTGCTGGAAAAGGTCCCCTCTCGCTCGGTCCCCATGTGAGTATAATGCATGCTGATTTAACCTCTTGATCGCCATGTGAAGAATAGAGATTTTGGGGCATTCAGACTCGTCAAGACTTTTGCTGTGGATTCATAGGGAAAAGGGAGCACGTACGGCATGGAGACAGGTCCCCACAAACACCTGCTTTCCTACAGCCCTGCGCAGCCACGGCTCCAGTGCCAGTGCCGGGAAGGGACCTCAGCCACTGAGCATGGCGGGTCCGGCAGGGTGGGGGACGATGCTCAGTCCTGGAGCATTACAGGAATGACTCCCTAAGGCTCCTTGGGGGTTTTAATTATTATTGTTTTCCTTTCTTGTAAGAGGGAACTTTCTGCCTGGGTTGACATCTTGGAACAAGGGGCAGAGCAGCATACACAGGGTGCAGGAAAAGAAGCCCTCTAAAAAATCAAAGAGAAGAGAAATACTAACAAATGAACCCAAAAGGGTAAGACCCAATGTGGTCTGCCAGGGAGTCCTTGGATGGCATAACAACCAGTGGTTGTGGTCACCGCTACTTGAAAAGACCAAGAAATTATTTATTCCGTTGGTCTGGCTCAGGGACAGCCATGGTGCCTCCAGTGTCTCGGTGAGAAGTGCCGTGGTGACCCGGCGCTGCCATCCCTGCCACCTGAGCAGCCTTTCTGCTTCCATCCTGCGGGTCTGTGTGAGATTCCCCGGCTGAGGAGGGATGGGGGATCCGCTAGCTGAAATCTGCCTGCCTGTTGTTGCAGAACGGGAAGATATTCTGGGAGTCGGGCTGGGGAGCGAGCGGACACCTGTGTGCTGCCGCTTGCTGCCGGGCTGGGCTTTTCTCTCCCACTGTAAAATTTCCATTTGGAACCTGCTGGAGAGTGAGATAAGAGCAGGGTGATGCTTCTCCGCTTCAAAGCGGAGCAGCCCACCTCTCTACGGGAGAGTGTTTCCAGGTTTCTGTGCCTGGCTGGGAATGCGGCTGCCTGCCTGGACATCGCTATTCGTTGCGAGTTAATTATTGCAGACTGAATAACAGTCGCTGCTGGAGGCTGCACCTCCCAGGCTGAGCTGGGGGCTGGAGTCCATCAGCTCTTTATATAAAGTCTGGTGCGGGGCGGTTATCCTCGGTCACCGGCTGGAGGTAAGACCCAGTGCCATGGCGCTGGGCTGGGCACCAGGTCCCCGTCCAGGCTTCCCGACGCGTGCAGGGGCACATCTTGCTGCACCCACCCCAAATGCCCTTGGAGTTGCTTATTTTGGGGGTGCAGCATTGCCTCCCCCAGCTCGCCCCGTGCGTTGTTGCGGGTACTCGGAGGAGCGAGTACGGGGCATTCGCAGACCCCCGGGTTTGCAGCCGCCCTCTCGCGCCTCTTCCCCTTCGGCTGGCAGCTGCGACAGCCCAGGCATCTCAGCCTACGGCCGTGGGAAATGGGAAGTGGAGAGACTCTATTTTAATACGCCGCTGTGGGTTGGTGACCTAGAAAAGCAGCTCGGAGAGCAAGAGTGTGAAGTCCAACCTCCCCCGCTGTAAGCGTGGCTGCCGTGCCGCCGAGCACAGGGTGACCTATATAAAGTGATGGAAAAGGTGTCGGGGGGTGCCGGTCCCCCAGCCCCGGGGCTGCGGCTTGGGACCCTTCTGTGGGCACCCCGTGCCCCCGAGCACCATTGTCCTGGGCTTCAGAGGGGATGAGAGACAGATAAATGAATATACCCCCTAGTTCGGCAAGGATGTGGCATAGCCAGGCACGCAGGGATGCAGGGGGTGGGATGCAGGCGTGTCCCTCCGACTGCCGTGGGATGGAGCGGGTCCGTCCCAGTGCTGGAGGGTGTTACCAGCAGTGGCAACCATTGCTATCGAATATATATTGGCAATGGTGTAGTACAGCTGATGCTCCGCATTCATGGGTGGAAGGGGAGATAAAGCTCCTTCCTGCCCTCTCTTTAATGCGCCCTATTGGAAATAATTTAAATAATTTAAAGCTTACAGGCATATGCTTTTTGCAGTCTGTAAAATGAAATGAAGCCTAGTCATTCTCAGCCCAAACCAGTAAGTTTCTGAAATGCTGTATTCAGCTGAGTGGAAGACATGCCAATTAATTAAATCAGTAAATAAGTTACACTAATCCCATTAACAAATAGGAGCTGGAGATTAAATCTTTTATGGCACTTACTGAAAAATTAATGCAGGCAGTCTTTTAGGAAATATGTTCTTTCCCTCACCTCACCAAGGATAATAGTGCAGTTATATAGGACAGAACGTTATCAGAAATGAAAAATGAATGTAAAACTAGCACATATCTTATTAAAAGAGTGTAATGAGCTGCCTACAAGACTGAGCTAGGCCTGCTGAGCTCGGGGCTGTGCGTCGCTGCTGGGACCATGGGCCGAGCCCCCGGACTGGGCTGGGGGTCCGGGTCCTGCCCTTGCCACCAACACGGGGGCTGCGGGGAGACGAGGGTGCTGGCGAGGGATTTGGGGTCCTGGTGGGTATCCTTGGGACTTGGTGGCTCCGGGGTGAGGTGGTAAGTGGGCTGGGGAGGGGGATTTTTCTCCTGGGGTTGCCAGCACCTGGGATGGGTGGGATGCTGAAGTCCCCTCCCTGCAGATGCTTTCCTGTGTCTCCGAGAGGGATGGGGCCGGCAAGGGCTGACGTGCTGTGAAGGGCATGCCAGCATCCTCACAAGGTGCTTTTCCTCCTCTGTTTCTCCAGCCACTGCTTCTGCACAGGGATAAAATCCCATTACCAGCCCTCGGAGCAGCAGGGTGGTACCCGAATCAAGTGACAAGGGGGAAAACTTGCTTTCCTTTCCCTTCTATTATTTATTTTTAATTTATATTTATTATGGCACTTTAATCAAGAGGAAGAGCATCCCCAGGGGCTTGGCAGACCCAAAAGCTCTGCTTCCTTAGGCTGCCTCAGACCAGCTTTTGGGAGCCCTAAAACACGTCCTCTCCTCCCCGGCAGGGACTTGGTGGGAGCGTGACCCATGGAGGTGTCATCACTGTGGCACAGTCATCCCCCCGTGAGGGATTCGGTGCTCCTGGAGCTGCCTGAAGGTTTTACAACGTTGTCACGACGCGTTGATGGTGCTAGGGGTGGCGATGCCCTTCCCTGGGTCTGCAGCATGTGGCTGTAACCACCGTCACCTCCCTGTGTGGAGAGCCGCAGAGAACCGGGATGCACCCACGGGTGCACGGGGAGAGGGGCTTGGCTGTGGCACCCACTGCTTTCAGGAGCTGAGCTTGCACCCCCCGGGTGCCTTGACCTGCTCTTACCGTTGGGTTTTGCATTTAGGTGTTCAGCGTAAACGTCCCACCCAGTGCTGAGTTTAATGAGAAGAGAAGCTGTCCCGTGCTTTGTTCGGTGGGATGTTGTCTCCTCTGGCTTGTGCCTTGCTCGTTATTTCCTGAGCCGGCAGAAGATCAGGCTGGAGGGGGACAAGGTGTTAATTAAATAGCATGGACCCGGCTGCATCCCGTGCAGGTCCCAAGGGAAGGTCCGAGGGGTGGTTTTCTCCTGCTCTGGCCTAAGTCTTGGCTCGGTGTTTTGTCCTCTTGAAAAAATAGGTGCAAACTCTCTGTCCCCAAAATGCAGGGCACAACCGCCCCGGTTTCAGCTGCCAGGGTCTGTCCTACTGCTCGGAGAGCTCGAGCTGGTGCCCATCATCCCCTTCTCCATCCTCCTCTCCCTCTTTTCTCCTCCACCTCTTTCTCCAAAACATAATTTACCAGCGGGGAGCTGTGCCGGGCAGCTGGTTATGGATTTCAGGTGTCAGGCGGTGGGTGCTTTCCCATCTCTCTTGCATGTCAAATAATTAAGTCAGCACTAAAGCACTTGGGTTGAGTGTGGTGGAGAGCACGTGCTAAGGTGGTTTGCTGCGAGTTACGATGCAGCCGGCGCATGTTTCTTGCTGTCATGTCCCAGGGAGCTCCTGGGGGCATCCATCGGGATCTGTGGCCTGGCAGGATTGTGGGGAAGCAGCTCAGCTTTTAGTGATTTACAGGAGCGAAAAATGCTCTCTCGGGCAGCTGAGCTGCTATCAATCATTTTAATTTAACTCATGCAACCGTGCTTGGAGCTGTGGCTGCGAGGGGAGGGCTTGACATGTTCCTGGTTTATTTTTCCTGGTATTGGAGTCAGCAACAGCAGCTGTTACTCAGCCCTGAGCTTTCGTGTGCATGAGCTCTGAGAGTTTATAGATTTCCACTGGAATGCTTTTAATCCCAATTAAAAACATTGAAGAAAAATTGTTTTATAAAGCTCATATTCCTTTTTCCACAGTACTGCCCGACTCTGCAGATACCAGGGGGATAACCCCAGCCTAGCGCTGGCTCATCGCTGCCTATCTCCTGGCCAGCACTTCAATTAGATGCAACTAATTGGGCTATAAAACAAGGGGAGAGGTTTCCTCCCAGAGCATCTGAGCAGCGGTACAAGGGTGGCAAGAGCTGAGTCAGCAGTATGGCACGTGCAGTGCTTTTGCTGCTTTAATTTGCTGGTGTGGCTGTGTTTCCAGCGCCCTGCCATCAGGCTGTGCTTGTGCGGTCACGCTGCCCTGGGGGAAAGCGCTCCATCCCTGGCTCCATCCCTGGCTTCATCCCAGCTCCGTCTTTGGCTCCATCTCTGGCTCCATCCTCACCTCTGTGCCCGGCTCCATCCCCGGCTCCATCCCCAGCTCCATTCTCAGCTCCATGCCTGGCTCCATCCCTGGCTCCATCCCTGACTTCATCCCTGGCTTCATCCCCAGCTCCATGCCTGGCTCCATCCCTGGCTCCATCGCTGGCTCCATCCTTGTCTCCGTGCCTGGCTCCATCCCCATCTCCATCCTCAGTTCCATCCTCGTCTCCGTGCCTGGCTCCATCCCTGGCTCCATCCCTGACTTCATCCCTGGCTTCATCCCCAGCTCCATGCCTGGCTCCATCCCTGGCTCCATCGCTGGCTCCATCCTTGTCTCCGTGCCTGGCTCCATCCCCATCTCCATCTTCAGCTCCATCCCCAGCTCCATCCTCGGCTCCATCCCTGGCTGCAGCAAAGGACAGGAGATGGCTGGAGGTGAAGCTGCTCCACCATCTCCAGGTCTGGTTCTGGTGCTGATTTGATGCCTGGAGCTGTCGGTAGCCATGAACTTGGTTTTATTCCTCAATTATTCTCATCGAAATCAGTGGGATTGCCATGGTAGTAAACCCAAGACTGTAGGTACTGCAGGATGGAGGCTCGCTCGATGCAGCGGTGCCCCGGGTGCCTGCAGCCTGCGCTTCTCTGACCTCGAGCAGGGAAACGCTACGCTGCTGTAATAACCTCTGAGGTTTTTGCCTCTGCACTTGAACTTGAGCGTGCGGGCAGGAGCTGCCGGCGCATGGTGCTGCTGCTGAGCGCTGCGGACGGGCTCCATCCGAGCCTCCGCACAGGATGGCTCTGGGGTTGAACCGAGCGTTTTGCTGTGTGCTGAGTCGGATCACAAGGGGAAATATAACAAATCCTTGAGAATTAGAGGGCCAGCAAATGTAAAAATAAACCTGAGAGGAAATAAATAAATAAAACTCCTGTGCTTTGATCTGCTGCAGGAGGTGCCAGACTGCCAAAATGTATTTATAATTCAACAAAAATCAAACTGCCTCTTTTATTTTAGAAGATGGGGTAAAAAAGGGGAGTGAAAGTGCCAGGTATTCAGAACAGAAAATTGCAGGTATTGCTTTTTTTCCTTTCTGGAAAGCAAGTTTTAGATCTGATTTTCAAATTTCTGCACATGCTGCTTCTTTTTGTGAATCTCCAAGGAAGGCGTCGAGACATATCAGCTTGAAAGTACTGTGCTCGTCTCGTCAACTACTTTGCATAAGTGAGGCATTCTTTCACTAAGTAAAAATACATAGTCGAGCTTGGAAGAGAAGAAGATGTCCATCAAACATCTAGATGAATGCCAGTCAACGTTCAACCTTGGTTGGTGGAATACTTTCCTTGCTGAAGGCAGGAACACACCCCATCCTTCAAGGATTTCTGTCTCTTCAGGGTTTTCTTTTTAAATCAGAAAAAAAAAAAAAAAAAGGGGGATTTTCATGAAAGGCTTACTTGCAACTGGTTAAAAATCCAGCTACAGGAATGAGAAACTTTCCTTCCCCCTTGACTCAGGCATCACATCCTTGACCATGGCTAAGTGTTTCTCAAAGCCTGTTGGTCTCCTCCTGCTCGCAGAGGCAGCCCGGAGCCATGTCTCACCCCCTGGGCTTCATCTTGCAGCATCCTTTTATCAAACTTTTTAATTAACTTTCCCTCCTCAGCCGCTCATGCCCAAGTGTCAGGCCAGCTCTGATTTCTGTCCCTTCCATCCACCTCGCTTCACCTGGGGAGAGATGATGCAGGAGCAACCAGCAGGAGAACCTCTGGAAAGTCATGGAAGCCCGAGGGTGCTGTGGTTTCCCACAGGAATATTGAGAGCGGGCGAAACGGGGCTGCTGGAGCTGAGGAACTTGGCATGGAAGCACATCGGTGAGCTGGGCTCCATCCCAGCCCGGTTCTAGCTCGCTCCCGGCTGTGAGCCAAGTCCCCCACCCTCCGCATGGTCCCTGCCGCAGGGGAAGGGAGGTCGGAGATCTCCGGCTGGGGGGTGGGTTTAGGCTTCTGCCCCTTTCAGTTTATGAAGCCATGGGTTCCTCGGCTCAGGAACGGGGTTCCCCCTGTGCTCTAAATCACCTGCTTTCCCAATTCCCTGCCACAAGTGTCCCTGAGAGGCCTGTGCTGAGCCGTGCTAAAGTCACCGTGGAGCTTGGCCGGAGGCAGCGTGTTCCCCGCTTGTGCACGGGCCTCAGGTTGGTCCTTAGGTTTAATTTGGGCAAGAGCTACCAGGTTGAGGGATCCCCTGTGCTGCTTAAACCCGAGTGCGGGGGGCAGAAACCCCAGCGGTGAGGACCCCGGACGGGTGGGCAGCTCCCACAGCTTTTGGCCGCTGCTGCAGGTGCTGCGTGGGGGAAGCACCCGCCCCGCTTTGGCCCCCCCAAGCCGAAGGTGGGGAGATACCGGTGCAGGCAGCTGGGGGGGCCGCGGGCAGTGCTGGGGGAGATGCCCAAAGCCCAGCACCACCCAGGTGATGTGTGTGTGTGCAAAAACCTGCTGTGTCCCCCAGGGATGGGATGGGGGGGGGG
>VYZV01008691.1:46903-83173 GCA_013401275.1 Pandion haliaetus
GGGGGTGGGGGGGTGAGCTCCCCACGGCCGCGTGTCCCGTGGGAAGCCGGTGGCAGCGGTCGGAGCTGGCACCCGGCTTGGATATGGAGCTGGCATCGCCCCTTCGGCGCGTTGGGGCGGGTGGAGGGTTGCTCTGGTCGTTGCTTTTGGACTTGGTCGCGTATGGGCAACTTTGGAGCGTGTTGGGAACTGGGGGGGGGTTAAACCCCTAAAATTGGCTCTTGACCCTTTTCCCAGAGCGTGAACAGGGAGAGCTGCGATGGCAGCGGGAGCTGAGCCCCTTCCCTGGGCACCTGGCAGCGGTGGGATGCAGAGACCCTCCTGGCCCCGGAGCGGAGGGCGTGCTGCGAGGGTGCTTTGGGTTTTCCGCTCCCTGTTAGGGCTCTGGAAGGGCATCGCTGCCCAGCTCAGGGGCTTGAGCAGGTGCCTTCTCTCCTCCTTTCCCAGGACAGACTAAAGTGTTGCGAACGGCATCAAAACATATTCAGAGTCGTAGCCTGAAACCTCTTGGAAGCAAAACCAGCCACCTTGGAAAATAGGCTGAGGCTGCTAATGCTGCTGTTCCCAGGGACAGGTTGTTTCAGAGAGGGGACCTGATTGTCTTTCTTGCTGGCGTCTTTCTATTAATTCTGGTTTCGGGTATAAACTGGAGCAGCAATTTGTCTTTGAGCGATTAACACTTCTTCATCTCACTGCTAAAAAAGCTTTAAGCAAGGCAGCTGCCCTGAACGTGGCTCTGCTTTGGGCTTGGTCCATGCTACACAGCTCCTGGGATCTAAAAAGTGTGTGTGGATCAGCCTGATAGCCCCGCTTCTCGGGAGGCTGCAATAAAAAAAAGATAATACAGGGCTTCAAAACATGGACAGTTGGCTCCAGGGATGCAAAGATGATAACAGATGAACCATTTGCCTTAATTACTGGTATCAAAAGCCCAGGCTGCAGCTTAGCCTGAAAATAAATATTGTTAATGTTGTGATACTGGGCTTTATTTGATGATGCATCATTCATGTGGTAGGGATTTAGCAAGCTGCTCGCTTTTGCTGTAGGGGCTGACTCAGGAGATCTGCGTTCAGCCCTTCCGTGGGGATCAGCCTGGGGTCTGCGGAGCCGTGGGTCTGAGCCCCACATGCTGAACCGGGGATTGCCGTAGCATGCCGTGGGCACTTTGCTGGGCATCCCCCAGGAGAGTAGCGTTGGGCGGGCGATGCTCGTCCGCAGGAGCCCTGCAGCCGGGCGGGCGCCAGCCGCCTCCGGCAGAGCTGTGCCGTATCCAGGCGATGCGGTGGGAGCTGTTTGCCATCACCTGTGTGCATGGTCTGCGGGATGGGGTTCCAGTGAAGCCCCCCCTGCATCAGACCCACCAACCCTGTCAGGAGCAACCCACCTGGGTGCAAATACCATCCCCTGCTTGGCCCTGGCTCCAGCCTGCTGATCTGCTTTCTCCTCCTTCACAGTCTCGCTTTTGCGCTGCCCTGGCTCCCGAGGAGAGCCGAAAAGCATGCTGAATGTGGAAAAAGCACTTTTTTTTTTTTGGCGTGGAGCACTCTTTGCAGCGAGGGTGAAACCAGGGAGCCCATTGCGGGAGTCTGCTACGCCTCCGTGGCCGTGTGGGTACGTGTGTGCTGGTGTTAAACGCTCCCTGGTATTGGAAAGGACAAGGGGAGGAAAACTGCTGAGGAAAGGTGAGGGGACTCGCGGCTCCAGAGTCTCTTTTTGTCCTTAAGTTTTGAGGGACTTTCTTGGGAACCTGAAAATGAGACGGCCCTCTGTGTCTGCCGCAGGTCCTGGGGGCTGTGCTGGCAGCGGTGACCCCTCTGCCCGCTTGCCAGCGCTGCTGGTGGCCCTGGTCCAGTGCCCTCCTCCTGCCCGCAGACAGGTGACGGTGTCACTGCAGTCATTGCCAATTAGTGATAATAGGTAATGAATGGCTCCAGGTGGTCCCAGGTGAGCACTCAAGGTCTGGGCAGGGAGGAGGGCTCTGCTCCCCAAGGCCAGCCTGATTAATTCCCCCATCCTCATTAAGCTGGAGAGTGGGGAGTGGCTGAGGCTAACGACCATGATGGATAAACCATCATGTTCATGTTCCATCATGTTATAAAAACATTTATGTGCTGGAAGATGCCCTGGCTCTCTCCTTGTCTGTACCTGCATGGGTCTGGGCAGCATCACTCTCCCCAGGAGCTGGGTACGGGCTCTCCTGTTTGGGCCCAATGTGTCGGGGGGGGGGCAGGTCCGGCTGCGTGAAACCAGATGCTTAATGCAGGGCTGTGGAGAGAGAAAGGAACTGCATTTAGTGACTGGGCAAGCTGGGAGCCCAGCATCTCCCAGGGTGGTGCGGGTGCTGAGCTGGGCAGCTGCGTGCTCCTCTCTGCTGATGGCTGGGCTCCCCGTGGCTCTTGGGGAGGGTCGGGCTGCTGTGCCGGGGGGGGACCCCCTCTGCACAGGCCTGTCGTGGGGTGCCTGGCTCCGTGTGGCTCCTCTGCCCCAGCCTGGCCCTGGCTGGGCATCCCTGCTGCCCGCCGAGGAGGGTGGATTTGCAGCCCTGAGCATCCTTCACCCAGGGTTGTGGCCTGGGGATGGGGTATGTGCCCACCCCCCGGCTATCGCTCCCGTGGCGCAGCGCGACGCCGTGGTCCTCGACCACCGCTGAGGCATCTTGCGGGGACCGTCACTGCCTTTGGGAAACCACCCCCAGGCAGCGAGCGGGACCTGTCGCCTCCGAGCATGCTTTCCATCGCTGGGCTGGCAGGTACTTCCCAGCCTTCTCACGTCGCTAAACTTCCTTCAGCTGCTGCCGCTCTTGTTGCATGGGGGTCCCTGCGCCGGCATCCCCGACGGGGCTGATTCATCCCGGTGGCTCCAGCCATGTGCCCTATCCCTGGCAGTGCCTGAATCGAGGGCGATGTGCCGGATCGGTGTGCTGGAGCGGTGCAGCGATCTGTTGCTAAGCAGCCTTCGGAGCAGCTCTGCCGTGGCAAGAGGAGCGATGGCAACGCTGCCACTGCGTTTAATAGCACCATGTAAGCCTGGGGTGCGCTTGGGCATGGCCTGGCTGGAGACCCCCCAGCTCCGGCAGCCACGGGTAAGTCGTATAAACCCAGAAGCAATTTTTCTTTTTTCCACCGTTGTCTTTCCGGCAATTAATCAACGGGAGTAAATCCTCGTGACAGCATCATAACAGTGTTTGGCTTGTGAAGGAGCTGCTGGAGGAAATGTCAAGGTGCTGCTTAAATAAAATTGACTGTGCGCTGCTGCTCAGCTGCCTTGGGATGGATCTTTGTCTGGAGGATGACAGGGAGCTGGGGATTAAGGGGGAGGGGAAAAAAAGGCATCTCTTGACACCTTCTGTGAATTTAAAAGCAGCGGAGGCGTTGGCCAAACCAAAGGCATCGGCATTCGGGAGGGCTGCTGGCCTTCTTGCTCTGGGCTGGCCTGTGGTGGGCTCCTGCCTGCTGCGTGGGTGAATGCCCCGTGCACGTCAAGCAGCGTGCCAGGTCATGGCGGTCCCGTGCCGGTGTGCCGTGGGGCTGGGTGGACGGGTGCTGCCGGGTAGGCTCGCAGGGGCAGCCGTGGGATCGGGGCATCAGAGGATAGCCAGGACTTCTGTTGCTTTGCGTTTCTTGTACGCTTCTGATCTGTGGATCGCTGTCACCCGTGGAGCGCAGCCATCGCCATTGGTTACCTGCGGGGCCACGTTTAGCCTTAATTAACCAACTAGTGCCAAGCTGGCCCAGGAAGTCGTGGGGCCTCGTTTCCCTGTAAGGGTCTGGTGTGGGGCAGAAGGATGCAATGGCCCTGGGTTTAGGAGTCGCTGGTTCTGGGTCTTTCCCGAAAGCTGAATTTCCAGGACCCCTGGCCCTCGCTTTGCCGCAGCGTGGGTTGGAGGGCTCTGCACCCTGGGTCTGATCCCATCTCACAGCATTGCTGGGTGGTTGGGTCGCTCGGTGCTTTGCCTGGAGTCACAGGGTGACTGTCCTGCTGTCCTGTGCCCTGATGTCAGACCTGTCCGGGTGTCCGCGGGTGGCTCCTGGCCAAGCAGCTTCAGTCTGCCGCTTACGTGTGTTTCTACCAGCTGAGATCTGCCTCTCTCCTTTCTTTTTTTAAAGGAAAGTCTCAAATGTAGGCTGTTTCCTAAAGTGCCATCCATAAAGCAGCTTGCCCAATTTTGCCCGAACTTTCTAAAATGATTTGCATCTGAGATGAGACAAAGTGCGGACACTGGCTGCCTGGGGATGTTGAGATTTGAGGGAGTTTCGGTGCACGGGACCCTACCGGGCTGGGCTGCCCTCCTGCCCCTCCATCTGGTCTGCTGATTATTTTGCAGCATAACACAGCTGCCTCAGCAGCTGTTTTGGGGCTGTTTACACCTTCCCCCCCCACCCCATCCGTAAATCCAGTAGTACCAAATCCTGCCTGACTCTGGGAGGGGAGCAAGAACCCCGCTGTCTGCTCGGGCAGCATTCTGTGGCCCCTATAGCCATGCATATATACCATAGGGGATGCCACGGGGTGTCATGGCTCCTGTGCTGGGTAAAGTCTTTTTCCTGGGAAAGGAAAAGCCTGGCTGTTGTGAGATGCTTGGGGAAGAACCAGACACGGGGTGTGTAGTGTCTGTAGTAGGTCTGCGGTTGGGATCCGGGATCCCCTGTGGTTTGCACAGCTCTTCTGGGTGCCAGGCACCGGCCCTGGTGCTGGGGCGTGGAGGAGGGCAGGATCTGGCCCTGATGGACTTGTGAGATGTTGGCAAATGTCACCACTAGCTGGGAGAGAGCTCCAGCTAAAAATGGTTTTTGGGGACAAGTGTGCGAGCTGAGCGGTGGGGAGGCACGATTCCCGTCCTGGGGCTGCCGGTGCATCCCGGCTTCTGCATTTGCTCTTCTGACTGCTCAGCTTGGGGGGTTGCCAGTGGGTCCTTGTCACCCCAAAATACTCATCCCTTCTCCCTGGCCGTGGGGCTGGGGAGCCCCATCAGGCAATCGCATGCTCATACCCGATTTTTCCCTCCCAATGCCCAGCTCCACCATCCAGGTGGGGAGCATAAATCAGGTCCCGTGCCCGGGCTGGCCTCGGAGCTGGCGTGAAAACCCCGTCAGCCTGACGGAGGATGGTGTTTGGATCAGTTCGAGTTCAAAACCTCCTGTTTGGTGATGACACACAGAAATAATCTCTCGCTGGGCATCCGAGCAGCAGTTTGGGTTATTTGTTTGGGGTCTGGTTGCTGGCGGTGAATAACAAGCTTCTGCCAATGCTCTGTCTGCAAGTGTGTTTAACCGAGTGAATGGACCGGCTCTAAAACCTGCCCTTTCAAACCAGATTAATCGCATTAGGCTTTGTCAATGCAAAAATTACCTCATCATTGGCACTGGCAGGTGGTGTAGAGCAGCAGACTTATTCAATATTTAAGAAAGCTGCATTGCAGAGCTGAGAAGGCTGGAGAAATAGGTTGCCTGTGTCACTGTCTTTGCTGGTGGAGATGATCTCTGCAGGCACCACCAAGTGTGAAATGTTGAGCTCACCGTAAAAACCCGATTATTGCACTGGGAGTCTTTAAAATACTGAATTTTCTGTTTTCTACCAGTACGTTATTTCCAGATGGCTAAACCAGTGTGTTTGGGCAGCCCTGTAATGGTCTCTCTTTGCAGATGCCCAGTTGGCGGTGGCAGTGTGGGTACCTCCGGTGGCTTCGGGTCCTGCCCAGGACACCAGCAGCCCTGTGTCCCTCCTGGTGCCCACGGGGGGCTCCTGCCACCTTTCCCTGCCCGCCCAGGGCTGCTGGAGTGTGAGGGGGACCTGCTGGTTGCTGACGCTGCATCTGCCGGATTTTGGGTGCTGGCGATGGGCGCGAGCAGCGTCTGCGCATGGGACGACAGCGCCGGCGGCTCGGGGAGAGGCAGAGTGATTCACGGAAGGTGTTCAATCCCTTTTTATTAAGGCATGATCAAATTCATGGGCTCCGTCATACAGAAGTAATGGAGCGGTGTGATTAGAGTCATGTGGCTCTTCCTTAAGGCCAGAAATTAAGACCTCGCTTCTATTCCTGGCTCTGCCTGGGATGTGCCACGTTTGTGCCAGTGGGCGCTGCCGCCTCGCCCCTCCCGACCTCCGCCTGCAATCGGGGAGCCTCGAGCAGCTGGGGACGAGGGGGCTCCTCGCGTCCCCCTTGATGGCAGACCTGGGGGGAGCAGGTCCCAGAACCCTTTGGGGACAGCCAAACCCTGGAAGGCCTTGGCATCCTCCTAGGATGGGATATTTCCATTTCATTAACTAAATGCTGCTGCATCCTATTGATCACGTCTTGGATTGCCACATCCTTTTGCTTGTGAGCAAGGATTTGGCGGGGGGCGGGGGGGAAAGCCACCGTAAGCTGTTATTTTGTTCTTTACTGCGCGGTAAAAATGCAGAACCAAGCATTAGGACAAGCAAGAGTAGTTGCTGGAAGTAATGCAAAGTAGATCTTCAAAATCTATTATTTATAGGCAGAAGGAAAGGCTTGTGTATTCCTCCAGGAGCCGTCCCCTGGCTCTTCTCCATCCTCAACAAAGCGAAACACCCGCGGCCTCTCTATTATTAGCAGAAAGTTCCAGTTGGGGGAAGGAGTTTTCCCTCCCCGCCAGCTGAAGTGCCAGTTCTCACTCTACCCTCTTCCCTAGGAAATCCAGAGATTTTTCCCCTGTTCTTTGCGGGGCCGGGGCGGCCGCTCCTGCTCCGTGTGACCTTGGGCAAGTCCCTTATCCACCTGCATCTCCCCCAAAATGGGTGCCAGCGGCCCAGCACTGCCCTTCCTCCCAGGGCACCCCACTAAATCTGTGTCCAGACCCAAGAGACCCCCAGCTCCCGGTGGGGCTCTACATCCCCCGGCAGGAGTTTGCTGCTGCAGTGCAGATTGCGGAGCTGGCGGTGGCGACTTAAATGAACAATTTGCTGATTTAACTGACCTTGTCAATCAGAGTCTTCTGGTTTGGCACAGGAATGGTTGCTGTATGAAACCAGCGGAGCACTAATTACCCCATGTGCTTCACTTCTTTTTTTTTTTTTTTTTTAATATATGTAGGTATTTTTGGAAGTTATCAGTGAAGCAGAGGTGAGCCTTGAATCTCTGCTGACTCTTCAGGGAGTGAGGGAGAAATCCCTGCAATATTGCAGAGCAGAAAGTGGAGGATGTGAATTATATTTGTCCCCCTTTCTGGGAAAGTTGCACATTTTTTCATGGCCCGGAGTTTGTTTGTGATTTCAGTAGGGCAGTTTTGCAAGCTCCCGTTTTCCATCTTCTCCTTGGGGTAGCCTCCCCAGTGCCTCTGTTGGAGTTTGGCCGAGAGCTGGAGTTGCTTTGTGCCCTGCAAAGGTGCATTTTCTGGGTTTGGGCTGAGCCCTGGTCCTGCTGGGATCCCCTGGCAGCTCTGGGACGCTGGCTTTGGTGCTGGGACCCTGCGGGACATGGGTGGCTGAGTGGTCCCAGCCAGCCAGGGAGGAGTCTGGGGCAGAATCTTCCCAGGGCAGCAGGTTTGGGAGGATGAACTGCCCACGGGCTGGGAGCAGCCTCGTTGCCCATGGGCTGGGCTCTGCAGAGGGGTTTGGGGTTTTGTGTTTGGTTTTGTTTTTTTTTTTTTTTAGCTCTGCTGCAGGCAGGAGGAAGCAAATTCCAATGCAGGTGCTGCGAGCAATGCAGGTGGGAGGCTGCTGCTGAGGGGGGATCCCAGTGGGTACCTCATGCCGGCTCTGCATCCACAGAGGAGATGGGCAGGGGGGAAAAACCCGCCGATAGGAAGCAGTCGAGCTACGAAAGACTTTCCCCATCGGCAGGGGTCCTAACAAAGGGGGGATTTGTATCCTCCTCAGTGCCTTGTGCTCTCGTTAGCACTGCAGCAAAGCCAAGCCCTTGGTGGATGGATTGCCTTTTCTCTTTTATTTCCACTTTAGTGACTATAAAAGGAGGCTCGCCCTGAGTTTTTCCCTTTGCCAGCGATATCTCGTGGGCGATGCTGTCCGCAGACCCATGAGCTGCACCCTTTGCTCTTGGGGACCATCCCAAGAGCGGTCCAGGTGTGCCAGTGACTCCCAGCGTAATTGCAGCGTCCCCCGGCACACTGCAGGCTGGGCAGGGGCATGGATCCTGTCCTGCCCTTGGATGGGGGACACTGCTCTGCCTGCGGTGTTCATCCTGTGTAAAAGCACTGGTTTTCCCCCAGAAGAGACGATGGGACCAATGGGTCTGTCCCTGTGCCGCGGGTGATGCGGGTTGGCATCAGCTTGGGCTTTGCTAGCCAGCCCCCATCCCCATGCAGTGAGTAGGGGCAGTGGGTGGAGGGGTAAAACACCCCCAGAAAATGGGAATAAACTAGCACTCAGTCTCTGAATTTTACATCAAATCGTTTTTTAATACAAGCTGTCACTTTTGCTGAAAGGAGAAGGGTTTGAAGAGGTCCCTTTCTTGATGAATCTTTGGAGATGAGTAGACAGAATATCATGTTCAGATCCTGTTGCCACATCCTCCTTCAGTGCCTTTCCCAGTTTCATTTGGCAAAAACTTTAGTAAATAAAAATGCAAAAGGAGGACTTTTGTCCAGGGAGAGTGTGGTTTGGGGGAGGACGGTGAGACATGCTGGGTATTGGGGAGAAAATTTCCTAATTTGTAGATTTTTCTCTGAAACAGAAACATCCTCTTCCCTCCCAGCTCTGAAGCCTCATAATTAATGTGAGGTCAGGTATCTCATTAATTACATCCGCGCTGAGCGTGGCTGCATTGCCCTCCTGGGAGGGTGGTGGTTATAGGCTCCTACGTCTCGTGCACAATATCGAGGCAGTGACTAAAGTGACATTCCTGTTCCTCTCCCTGCTCTCACTCCTCTTAATGCCAAAAATAAAGCCCTGCCTGGAGTGATTGTGTGTTTTTTGGTTTGTAGCGGTTGTTTTTTTTTTTTTTATCCTCTATAGCCTGGCTGAAAGCACCAAGTCACCTTTGTCGACGTCGCTGCTATCTGAGAGCAAAGTGATTGACTTCCCCGGCGTGCCGCGTCGGCGCTTATCGGCGGAGCACCGGTGTACCCAAACTTGCTCCGCCTGTCCTCACGTCCTCTCGGCAGCCAGCGATGACCGACGCGGTGGTGGGTGGCAGCTCTGACCGGTGGATGTGCCCTGGTGACAGGACCATGTCTCTCCGGGCCAGGTAAGAGGAGGGGGCCGGGGGTTGTGGGACGGAGGGAAGTCCCTGGGGGGTGGGAGGCGATGCGCGTGCAGCCACCCCGGCTCTTTCTCTGGGGAATGTTGGGAATTGCGTTTGCGCCAGTTGGATGGGGATGTTTTGCCATGTTGCCTCCTAAACCCCCTGAGAAAGGTGGTGGGGACAGAGCCACGGGTGTGCACTCACGCCAGCGCCAACAAGGAGCCCTGTCCGTCTGTCCTGACACCCTCCAGCGTGGCTGCCGTGCGGGGTGATGCTGCATCCCACCGCATGGCAGATCTCCATCCTGGCTGGATGGGTGGTGGCAGCGCCCGTGGATGGGTGCTGGTTTTGGGTGCCCGGACGATGTAGGGGCTGGGCGAAGCTCGCGTTCGGAGCTGCTCCACGCTGCTTTGGAGGAGGGTCCGTGGAGAGTGACACGCTGTTGGGGACCGTCACCCCCAAGGCAGGGAGAGCGCTGGCTGTGCCTGGGCTGAGCTCTCCTCATCCCTTCTCTCACCTAATCCTTGTTCCCTCTCTTTCTCTGTGCCTCCCAGCAGCGAGAAGGAGCAGTAAGTATCTCGCTTTTTTTGGCCTATTGCTCTTTACCTGCCACTTTGATGGTCTTGAGAGAACAGGAAAAACCTTGCTCTGGATGCAAGAAAAAAAGCAAATAATTTTGGGAAGCATTGCACAGGGTTTTAATGAATTTATGGTTTAAGAGCATACTGGTCTGCTCAGCCCAGGGGGAAAAGACCCAGGAAAGATCTTTAGATGAGCAGAAAGATGAGGGCAGGAGGAGCGTCTGCCTTTTGCATCCTTCATTAGCGTTACCCCTCTGCCGCCTACTAATTTGCAAGGCTGAGTGGCAGACATTACCGTGTCACCAGGTTAGAGCTGCCTGATGCCCAGGCTGTGCTTGCTGTGCGAAAGGATCTTTGGCAATGATGTTAGGAAAGGAAAAACTCCCATGTTTGATGAAATGTACCCAAAAAACCACCCACTCCTGCAGCCATCGCCCCAGTACTGCAGCTCACTGGCAAACCTGGTGTTACATGGCAGAGAGCAGGGTGCAAAATTAACCGTGCCGCTTGATGCTTAACGTGGAAATAATGAGAATATTTTTGAAAAGGAAATTGGTTTTCTCCCTATGAAAAAAGTGTTTCCATATGAAACCCCCCAAAAATTAAAATAAGAGCTTCCACCTGGCAGTGGGGGTGCTGTTTGCAGGCTTCCTGCTAGAAGAGAGCTTGGAGGATGGGGAAGTATCCTACTCCTTCCTGGGCTTGGGAATTGGTGCCTGGCTGTTGCCCACACACACGTGTGGTTGCATACACGTATGTGCATGCACATGCATGATCTGTGGACGAAACCCTGGCCCCCTCCCCCTGCCTCTTCGTGCAGGCTCCCCGCCGGCTGGGCAGCACGGGGCGGCCAGCCCGACCGGCAGCGCAAGAGCGAGGAGCTGACGGATGAGGAGAAGGAGATCATCAACCGAGTCATCGCCCGGGCCGAGAAGATGGAGGAGATGGAGCAGGAGCGCATCGGGTAAGGCGATGGCGCCGGCACCGGCACCACCGCACCGGCAGGACAGGAGGGACCCCAAGCCTTGCCGGTGCCCGTGGTGGGAAAGCGCTCACTTGGTTGCTTTCCTGGCCAGCAGCTACTGCACTGCAGTGTTTCTCCTGCAAGGGAGCCTGCGGGGGATCTTTTTGAGCCGGTGTTGGTCCTTGGCCAGGAGGAACCTGTGGGCAGGGGAGGGAGCTGCTCGGCGTGCCACTGTCGCTCGGCGTGCTGCTGTGTTCTGGACCAAGAATTTAGTTTCATCAATTTTTTTTTTTTTTTTTTTTTTTTTAGTCCAGAAGGGATCATTAATAACATCTCATTTTGGGGGAGCAAAGCGGCTGCTTGCCCAGTCCTGAGCCTGAGCATCTGCGAGCACAGGCAAAGCCACGGCTCACCAAAAGGTGTTTTGTCTTGTTTTGGGAATGTGGATGGATCCATCACCCCCTCCAGCTGCGTGTCCTGGTGGTTAATCCCTCCTGCTACCCAGACACGAGCTCTCTGCGAAGCTGAATAGGTCTGAGCGATGCCCAGCCTGGCGCTGCCCCGACTGCATCCGTGGTGGGGTCCCCACAATCGCTGGTGGGTGCTGGGAGCATCCCTGGTGCCGACGCACCCGGTGTGGAGCAGAGGGCCAGAAGTGCCTGTGTCGGCTTTTACCGCATCTCCAGCCTGCCTGGGCAAAGGTGCCAGGCGAAATAATTCTTATAATTAGGTATCTACTTGCTCCGCTGGGGCTGGGTTTCCAGAGGGGATCTCCATAATCCCGTTTGTCAGGCATCAGGCATTTTTTCATTACAGAGGAGCATTTGAGCATTTATTCTTGCTGAGCTTAAGCATCGACTGCTCTTTTTTTTTTTCTCCTTCTCCTCCTTGCAGGGAAAATACTCAGGCCCAGGCAGGAACCGTGCTCTCCACTGCCTCGGAGAATGTCAAAGCCCCTCTCGTAGCTCGGGGACAGCTTTGCTCAGCAAACAGGAGCATGGCCCTGCGGGGCAGCTGCTTGGCGAAACACGGAGAGGACCTGTCTGCGCTCGCAGAGCCTCGTGCTGCACCCGGAGCTTTAATCCATCACCCCAGCTGCTTAATAACGCTTAAATATTGAGTGTGCATTTGCGATGCAGTCATGGGGGCTCCAGCTGCAGCACGCAGTCTTCCTCAGTGCCTGCAGCCCGTGGCCTCCTAAGTGGTGGATTTATTTACTTGTTTTCAGAAATACTTTGTTAGGAGCGGGTCTGTGAACAGTTTAGGCAGATATTGCCTCTCCCTGGCTGGCATTGCCTGGCGTTACAAAGTGCAATGCTTTCCTCTCCTGGCTTTCTGGCAGAAACCAGGTGGGAGTAGCTATGAATGGTGGGGATTCATTCCCAAAAATTGCTTGCAAACAGCACGTCCCCAGCTTTGCCCATTTGCAGCCTGGTAAGAATTACTCTCAAACGTGATGCTCTTTTGGATTATGCTTGAATCAACTTTAGCAGTGGGGGAGAGATTTTTTTTTTTTTCTTTTCATCATGCATTCCTGCAGCTGTTTGCAAACCTGCAGAAACTCTCCCTTTTACCTTTGTTAGCTGAGTCAGAGAAGGTTTTCTCATCCTCATTCATGAAAAAGCTGGGTGGAGGGCTTTGTGCCGTACTCGGAGTAGAGCAGGAGAAGGCTGGCGGATGTGCAGTCACAGCTGATTCGCCTCCTGCGTGTAGGCGTAGCAGGAGCCTTGCCAGCTCCTTTGTGTTTGTTGGCTTGCACAACAAGAGCTGTGGGATGTGCAGCTACAGAAATATGGGACAGTGTCTATATCAGTCTCGTACAGAAGCACCCGTTCAGGAGGTGCTCGGACATTATCCAGAACAGCTCCTTATATTACAAAATAATCCGGGTTTGCCAGGCTGGCCTCTGGCAGGGATGCAGCGGTTGTGACTGTGTCCCTCGGTCAGACAAGCTGCTCTAGGGAGATGCCCCTGGAAAGCCTGATTTTCTGTGGTTTTCTGGGATTTTCTATTCCTGGAAGGGGGGAAAATAAAGGAAGATCCATTGGAAACCTGGCTTTGGTTAAATAAGGAATAGCTTACATGAATGAATGTGCCTTCCAAAGAGGGAACATGTAATAAATACTTGGAGCTGTCTTCATGAGCAGATGTGTTTGAGGGTGTGCGTTTGAACTTTTAGATATAATACCTGAGCAATTGTGAAGTCTACAGCTGGCTGCTGGCTGCAAACCAACCTCCTTGTGCCTTGAAGTCTCATCTGATTTAGTGCCATCCATCTCCTCCACCTCCTGACCTCCCGTGTCCCCTCTCCTGTATCTGCCGTCCCACGAGCCCCTTACCTTGGCTGGCCGGGGCAGGGTGGGAACAAATCGATGCCGCTTGTTGAGAAGATGTTTGTGGAATTGGACTTCATGTCAAACCCAGCTCAAATTAATCTAGTGAGAGAGTATTTTTAGCACCGAGGGTGGATGGAGGCCTCCGGGATACGTGATCTGGATGCTGATGAGGATTGTAGGACAGGGACACTTTGGTGTGTGGTTTTTTTTGGCTGGTTCGTTGTCTCATAGCACAGAGAAGGACAATAGGAGCTGAAATCATCTTAAACAGTGATACAGCGAGAGTGCGTCGGGCGTGAGTTGGTGAAGGACTTGACAACTGCCTGGGGATTAGGATAATCCTTTGGGCCGGTTTAGGGGCACAGGGGCTAAAAGCCGGTGAGCAGAGGGATTGTAGGGAAAAGCGGACCTGCGGCAGGGTCGGATCTCTTCTCATCCCTTCTCCCTCCCTGCTTGGCCTGGGCTCGTGCGTGGGGGGTCCCTGCGGCAGCTCTGTGCCGCAGTGGTGGTGGTAGTGGTGGTGGTGGTGATGCTCCAGGTGCGGTCCGTGAGGAGCCTGTTCCTCCTAGCTGATGTGGGAGCACCTGCAGGCCCTAATTGGCTCCGTTATGCACCTATAATTGGGTGCCGTCAATAACCCACTGAGTCTGCTCCACTGCTTAATGAGGTCCATCATGCTCTCGGCATCGAAGAAAATATCTTAAACCGTACAAAGTTAGAAATTGCTGTTTCTGGAGAGCACCTCGTGGCACGGAGCTGGTTCTCCCAGGGGTGATGTGACACATTGCTCCTGGATCTGGCCATGCCCCTGCCCGGGAGCAGCAATCCCCTTCCCTCCGGTCCCCTCTAAAAGTGCGATGGTTTGACTGTCTCGCTGTAGGTCACAGCCTCTCACCTTTCCTCCAAAAGGACCAGCTATCAAGCAGGATTGCATTTTAATTTGGCTGCTTATTGCTGGGATGACACATGCATAACGCTGGAGCAGATGGCTGAAGTCACAGGGGATTAAGTCATTAACCACGGTGGCCAGCAGCAGAGATGCTCTCTGGGGACCACAGTCTCGTATTTTCTTCCTCGTGTTCAGACAACACAAAAATAAAAATAGGGGCCAGGAAGGGCAGGGTAGCTGCTGGAGGCACACAGAAATGTCTCCTGAGATGCCAGCTTCTAGAAGAGATGACGTTAATTCATGGCCAGAAGACAGCTCACGTGCTTCTAGAATTTTTGTGGGGTTTGGGGTGTTTTTGTTTTTTTCAAAATAACTCTTTCTCTCCTATTTCTGAGACTGGGACAAGCCTGCAAAATAACAACCCTCCTGTAACACATCACAGGAGGCAGCAAGTACCTGGAGTGATGCACTAGCATGAAATGGGACTCTCTGAAATGCATGAATTCCCCTGGCCTCCTTGGGCATCTTCCCTCCATAGCGAGGGCTCTCAGCGGAGGATGAGCTTTGAAAGTCAACCTTTAAGAGCTCAAACGATGATTTACCTTTAGTTACCTGTGCGCTTGTAAGGGAAGAAAATTGCTTCTAATATTTTATCCTGATTTTAATTATGTTTTCTTTAATCTGTAGCTTGGCTTCTTTTCTCGTCTCTTTTATACCATTAAAATTAGCCTTAATTTAATATTCAGCCCTTTAAGGCACATGATTTCCCCACAGAGGCAAGTCCGTGCTTAATTCTGGAGGCACTTTGTGACCTCCTTTGTGTTTTACTTGAATTTCTTTTTGCCACGTCAGTGGTGGCTGAGTCTGGCCCCGCATGGGGCTGGGGAGCACCCGGCCCATGGTGCCCCGGATCAGGTCCTTCCTCGCAGGTCCAGTCCTTCTCCCAGCCCGTGTAGCAATTTGTTGTCTGCTGCATCAAATGTCCTCCCCGACATGATTTAAAACCCATTAGGCACGTCTTTAGCCATTCATTTCTGCGGAGTGGCAATAAATATTTAAACACAACAAACTCTTGCGTGCCTGCCCCGCTGTTCAGTCTTGTTTCCCGAGATCATCAGCATTAATGCCAGAGACTCTCTGTCCCTCTCCAGATCGCTCTGGTCCCAGCGCGAGAGAGAAATGCCGATGCCGTAGCACTGCGGGTTTCTATCCTACCTAGGATTCAGCCCAGCCTGAGATGGTCCCTCAGCCCGGCGAGCAGCCTTCGCCGCATCCCTGCGGGACCCTCTGCCCTCCTGAAAACGGTGGGAGATGTCTGCAGGTCTTGCTGCGAACACGAGCCCTTCGCCTGCCTGCGCCGCAGCTCCTGGGTCTCTCCTGGGCAGGGGAGGTCTCCTGCCAGCCCTCGCTGCCCCGGGGCTGCTCACCTTTCTCTTCCAAACCGTATTTATGGGGCCAGGCAACTCTTTTATTATTGGGGGGGGACTGTTTTATTGCTCTTGTCACCTCAGGTGCCTGTTAAGCGTTTCAGATATAGCATATTGCCCAGTTCTTATATCTTGCTCCCATCAGTGACTAATAGGTATTTCTCTGGCAGATGATGGATGCTCTCCCTGTCCGCAGGGCTGTCTCTGGGAGCGGCGAGGCTCCTGGGTGCCGGCCTTAGACAGCTCCCTGCTTCTGCCTTCAATTACTCCTCTCTTGGGTTTTTTTTTCCCCTATTTTAACAATTTGAAGCATATTTTCTGCTCTTTGAAGTTCGTCTTACAGAGGCCAGAGGAATGGGCACTTTGAAGTGCACATAATGGTAAGGAAGATGTTGCTGTAGCCCTAGAGAGGTGCAAGGGACAGTGATGAACTGGATGGCTGTTTTACGTGCAATAAAAATGAGAAACAAACGATATCTAGGGGAGAGGGAGAGAAAAGCTTTTGGGAAGGCAGAAAGCTCATTCCTGGCTGCTACCTGGGCAAGAGCAGAGCATCCCTCCAGTTACTGGTGGGAGAACAGCACGTGCGTGGGGCTCCGGCATGCGTGTAGGGTGGTGCTGGATGGAGTCAAAAAGAAACCCGTGCTTTTTCTTTCCAGTTATCACCTTAACCGGGAGCTTCCCAGGTCTCGGTGCAATACCCCCTTTCCCAGGTCCTGCCCTCTTTCTGCCAGGTACATGCCAGGACTTACACTTTAACTTTTTTATACAGTCCTCTCATGGCTGTGTTTGAATTGGGGGGGAAAAAAAGCCCAATTTCTCTGGCTTGAATGGATGTTTTAATTAGGCAAATGTGCTTTATTTGAAAGTGGTGCCACAGGTGTGTGTACTGGCTGCTGAAGCTCTTCCACTGGTTTAAAAAACCCCCCACCTCTTAAAGAGCTGCTTCTGGTAAATGAGAGACTGGGAAGGATTTTACAGCTAAATAATGAATCTCTTGAAATGCAAAGGCTTGCTTTTTTGTTTTTTTTTTTTTTTTTTTCTTCTTTGATTGTGCCATTTGTTCTAGTTTCTATAATAAGTTTGTTTGGGCTTGCAGATTTCCAACTGGAAGCTGCTTCTCTTGGAGCAGAGCTCCTGCAGCACTGCGGGGCGGGGGGTGGAATTGCAGAAGATACTGGGCTTGTACATGTGCTTCACTGCTAGGAAGAGAAAGGTTTTGCCCCCAAAATGTTTCCCCTGTCGAGGTGGGAGCAATGTGCTGCAACAGAAGCTGGACGTTGTCGGTTATTTGCTTTTGGGGGCTCTTCATGGGGACCCTGCGTTGCATGTGGTGGGACGTGGGCTGGGAACAACTGTGGTGTGATTCATTTCATTTAAATGTTTGGGGCACAGCCAGCTTCCAGGTTTTAATTAGAAATACTGCTCGTTGCTGGCCGGGTGTTTATGGGATGATGTAGCTCTCTTGAAATCACTGGGACCTCCGTGTTTGCAGCAGGGTGTATCGGCCGTGGAGCTTGGGAGGCACCAGGGGCGGATGGTGGCTCTAGGAGCTGACTTGTTCTGGAGGAAGAAATCACCTATGGATCATCTGCAAAGCAGATGCTGAAGGACAGGGGTAGAGAGCCGCATCTCTCAGGAATAACGCCGGAGTAGGGAGTTAGGCTAGCAGATAGCTTTCCCGTTAAGAGAAAAGTGGAAAGGCATTAAAGCACCTCGCTGTGGTCTGAGGATGTTATTTTTTTCAACAAAAGGATGAGAACCAGAACCGCTCTATTTAGAGAGCCCGCGGTCGCGTTGCTGCCGAAACTTGAGGTGACGAAGACCGAAGGAACTTGCAAGCTCGCCCATCTGCTGCCTGGTGGCACCGTAGCTCTGAAAATAGCAATTTTTCCTGACTGTTGGCTCCGTCTGGCTCCGCTGGCTGCCCAGCCCAGCTTTCCTGTCTCCTCGCTGGGAGTGGGCTGCGGGTTTGCTAATAACTGTCGGGAGGCACCTCCACATCGGCAGCCTTGAACGCGCTCGAGCCCAGGGAGATCAGCCCCTGCGTGGGGAGGAGTGGGAAATTCTCCAGTGGGTTTTAGCACGGCCGATGTCTTCCGCCTAAACGAGACGTTGTAATAACCTGGCTTTGGTCGGATAACGTACGCTGAGTCACGGAGCCGCGTCCCTGCTTTGGGCTCGACTCAGATGCTCCCGTTGACTGCAGCGAGTTTCCAGTGGGGCATTTTATGAACTGTAATAGGTTGTGTGTTCCATGATGCTTTACTTTTCCCCTTCTTGCTGCTATTCCTTTATCAAGCACCCATGTACAATAATGCCGTTCCTTTTCCACATGCAGTCCACGGGATGCCGTGTGTCCTGCGAGTGGCTGGAGACCAACCGCAGAAACACCCGCCATTGAGGGGAGCTCATATATTGTTTATGAGCAATTCGGAGGTGTTGGCAGCTGAGCCGCCATAAATCTGAAGCTGTCATCAGACATGTGGGAAAATCTCTTTTAAACGCTGGGTGTTTTACACGGCATGCTGTGTTAGCGGCTTTGTCAGATTTGGGTCAGGCTGCCATGGGAGAGGATGGAAGCCCCGCGGGTGAGTGGGGCTGCTGCTTTCTCCGGTGGGCTTGGGTCTCCTCCTCCCTTTCTTCATTCCTTCTTCTTCTTTGCTGAATGGCATAAATAATGCATCCTTTTTCCCTTCTAGTGCTATTTTTAGGGCCAGGATTCTGGGTTAACTGAGTGTACAACTCGCCGCCAGCTCTTGGGTGCTCGGCAGGCAGCTCGCTCCTGCTTTACAAACCGCTTTTACCAGTGCTGGTTTGTTGGGGTTTTTTGGGGGTTTTTTTGGGGTTTTTTTTTTTTTTTTTTTTTTTTTTTTTTTTACCTATGCAGTAAACAGATGTGTTTTTATAGCCTGTTCTCCAGTGGGCTTTTTGCATTTTACTCAAAGGGCTAAGAATTTCCATAAAGTAAATCACATGCAATTTTTTCCTTAGAAAATGAGAAAACTAATTCATTCTTTCAGTCCTCCTGCCAGAGCCCTTCCAAGATCTCCTCTCGCAGCTCTTCTGTGTGCAGTCCCTGGGACCGGGTGGAAAGGTTTCCATTTGGGGGGAAAAAAGCTGCTTCACTGATGCCAAACCGCTTTGTGCAAAGGTGCTGATTTGGATGGATTTTGTGCATGTGTGTATGTGGGAGCTGGGGCAGGTAACTGCTCTCTGGCAGTGTCAGTGGAAGTTAACAGTCATGCAGTATAGAGACGTAGGAGAATATAATACTCCGACATGTCCCCTGGGATGTGTCTTTTCCCCTGGTTGCATTCCCGTAGCTGGAAGAGGAGAGGCTCTGCTGGAAGCCGCACCAGGAAAAGGAGCGGCTGAACCAAAGGCAGCAGCCCCCCCTTGGGAGCGGGACCCCTGCATCCCGGCCGCACGGTGCCTTTCCCCACAGCCCCTGTCCCCTCTCTGTCAGGCGACTCATGACCCGGTTGGAGGACATGCGCCGGAGCGTGCTGGGGGACGGGGTGAACCGCTGCATCCTCTGCGGGGAGCAGCTGGGGCCGCGGGGATCCGCCTGCGTCGTCTGCGAGGACTGCAAGAAGGTGAGGCATCTCCCTGCGCCCTGCCGCCGGGTGCAGCCCCCCAGATCCACACAGCACCCACCCCTCACCCCCCCTCAGTGCAAAAATGGGCGCCTCGGTCTTTCGGCGTGCGTTTCGATTGCCCAGCATCTCTCCGCACGTGGCACAAGGGGACATCCCCGGGGGTTTCTGCGATCGCTGGTGTTTGGGCTGGGAGAGCTCTCGTAAACTGTCTCTTGTAAACCTCGCGCTCCCGAGGGGTGGTGTTGGTGCGGTGGGGCCTTTGGGTGGCCGCGGTGTCCCCGCTGCCACCCGGTGCTTTGCTTTCTCCGCAGAACGTCTGCACCAAGTGCGGGGTGGAGACCACCAACAGCCGGCCCCATGCCATCTGGCTCTGCAAGATCTGCAGTGAGCAGCGGGAGGTGAGCGTGGCAGCCTGGGTGCTTCCCCTGCTTCGGGTGTTTTCACCGGAGCGGGGACGCCGTCCCTGCCCTTGGTTTCATCCTGTGCTCTGTTCCCACCCCAAATCTCTGAGATCGGACCAGCTCCAGACCGGGGGATGCTTCCAGGGACTTTCAGCCTGTCCCCCAGCACCACTAAACCTTGCCAAGCTACTTGAGTCTGGTTCTTATAGGATGATCTTGTTTCCTATATAAAATGCCATTATTTTTTTCTTGAAAATGAAGTCTTGGGGCCGAAGAGGTTATTGTGGCCAGAGATCGGCTCCCTGCCACCTACAGTGCGCAAAAGCCGAAGAGTTAATTAATTAGCAGGAGGGGCTGTGGGGTCGCTGCAGGGTACTGGGGTGCACGTCCTCAGTGTTGCCTGCTGGAGGCAAGACCCTCGTGATGCACTGGGGCGAAGACTGCCAGGTCCGCACCCGGTATCCCCCCCAGAGACATGGGTGCCACCCCACTGCCTGCACCCCCCAGGTGTGGAAGCGCTCCGGCGCCTGGTTCTTCAAGGGTTTGCCCAAGCAAGTGCTGCCCCAGCCGATGCCCGTCAGCAAGAACAAGGGACCCCAAGCCCCGAGCGAGCCCAGCCCGTCGGAGCCACCCACCCAGGACCCAAAACTCCCCTCCTGTGTGCCCACCCGAGGTAGGTGACAGTGTGTGCTGACTCCCTCCCTCGTTGCAAGGGGCAGGGGTCCTGCCAGCAAGGCGTGGGGTCTCCTCCCCATCGTTTGCAAAGGTGAGCCCTAGCAAAAAGCATCCAGAGCAGTCGTGTGGCTGCTGCCTGTTTTCAAAAGGGTGCAGAAATCGCCGTGCTGTCCTCCCCGCCTGCTGAGGCTTTCTCCGGGCTGTCCAAGTCGGGATGGCCGGGTTTGCAGGGACATCCTCAAGCCAAACAGCCCTGGGTGGGGATGTGGGGGTTTGGGCATCACCTGGGTATGAACATGGCAATGCAGAAGCCTAGGAAAAATAAGAATAAAAAAGGAAATGTGGGGAACAGTGGCAGAACAACCCAGGTTGGTGTTGGCGGGGCGGGCAGGCTGCAGCTTCACCGCTTCTTGCTCTGTTTGTGCTCTCAAGGCCAGGCGGACGCCAGGCCCCCAGCTGAGCAGGATTCTGATGGTAAGCACCAGTGTTCGCACCCTCCCCTGTGCCCTGCCGCCTGGGCTGAGCCCCCTCTTTCCCTCCCTCCTTGCCCCACGGTGTTTTCCCGCAGGATTTCCCGTGGGAGGCTGCAGTGGCAACAGCAGGACCATTCCTTGCTGCTGCCACCCACCACGCAGGGACCGAGTTATTCTGGGGCTTTCCCCACCTACTGCACACGCCTGGGCTGAAACGCTGCAATTGAAAGCGCTCAGCAGAATTGCCTCTGTAGGTGTCGTTTCCTGCTGCTGATTGGCAGGTGTTTTTCTGATTATTTAATGACGGTTCTTAGAAAATCTCCCATGGAAACTTTAGGAGGCTTGTGCATGTCTGCAAGGGATGGAGTAGCCGAGCTGCTCTGCTCTGGCCACATTGGGTTTCCCCCACCGAAGCTCTCGGAGCTGGTGCCCTGCGCTCAGGCTTGTGCCATGCATGGGTACCAGAGCAAGGTGAGGATGCAGCAGTCTTTTTTCTTTTTTCTATGGTTGCACCTTGCTCCCTCCAGCACTTGCAGCCCCCCGAGGCTCAGCCTGCATCGTTGTGTTTAATAGCCATGCCAGCCGAGGGGGTTGCATTAAGTGGCAGCAATTGGTGCCTCTTGCTTACAGGGGTGAAGCCATGTTCCTCACCAGGGCTCACCAATTTCTAACCTCATACGTGCCCTGTGCTGCTGTGGCAGGAGCTGGGGTCGGGGTTCCCCCTGCTCCCTGACCAGCTGTGCTGCTGAGAGTCAATTTTGAATAATAGCCCCCCATTTTCACAGTTCAGCATCGGAGTGCCAAGGTGATGAGGTTACCTGACCCTCCCTCCAGCACTGGCTGCTCCCGGCCGGGCGATGATTACGCTGGGAACAGCCCAATGGCTGCAAACCCTCCTCTTCCTCTCCTCTTCCTCTCCCCTTCCTCAGCTGCGTGTGGAGGAAGCAGTGGCGGGGGGCTGAGGACACAAATCCCTCCCCCCTCCCCCCCAACCCGGAGCAGTCCCCTCCATCCCACCCTTTCTTTAGCCCAGGGTCTGTTGTGGCAGCGATAACCCAGCTGGCAGATGGCCGTCGCTGCGCAGGAGGTTTTAAAACGGCTGGTTCCTCGGGGCCGCGTTTCATTTCCCAGTTGCGGCCGCCTGCGGCTTCGCTCCGTCTTGGGTGGGCTGCGGGCAGGGCTGCGGGCAGGTGGCATCTCGGCGAGCAGGGTGGGTGGCACAGCCTTGTGCCGAGCCGTGCTCCCTCCGCCCTGCAGCACCGCGTGCAACGGGGACGCATCCTGCGTGTCTGGGTGGTGGTGTCGGGGTGAGCTCCGGGTGGGGGGTACCCACGGAGGGGTACCCGGGCTCAGCCCCAGCCCAGGTTTACCCCTCCCAGCGCCAGCGGGAGGCCCCGGCTGAGCCTTGGCAAGGCCGTGCCGAGCCTGGTTGTGCTGAGCGATGATCTTCATCTTCCCACGCAGCAGCAGTTGGGGAAACCACTTAATTAAGGCTATTTAATTGTGATGGTAAACTGGTGCCGTTAAGCTTCCCAGCCCAAAACCAGGCTGCTTTTATTAAGGTGCTGGCTCGCCTGCGAGTCGGGGAGGGTTTGTCAGGCTCTGCAGCTCCCTCCTGATGATCAGCATGCTCATGACATGCCCATGATTTTCCTAAAACTCCCTGGGAAAATTATTTATTGCATTGCTATTTCTGCACCGTGGGGCTCCTGGCTGTGGATGCTCATTTCCCCTCCTCCCTTCCTCCTCAGCATCACAGCAGTTTTACCCCCCTCCTCTCCCCCACCTGCAATCTGTTGCGTTTTGCTTTCTCCTTGTGCCCGGCGACCCTGAGAGCCCAGCCAAGGATAAACATCCCATTTATGTCACAGCAAAGATTTATACCTGGCGTCTCCAGCACAGACCGAGACCTTTTCCATCACATCCGTGGGTTGCAATTTATCACCACGAAGCGGTCTCGGCACGCTGGTGTGTTTGGCTGGGATTTATCCGCTGGGACGGCTGCTGCTGGGTCGATGGAAGTGAGAGGCAAAGGCAGCTGTCACCATTGTCTTGCTAATAAATGGAAGATGATCAGCAAAAAGAAAATATGATCCCCCTATCCCGGGGACCGTGGAGCTGTAACGCCATTAGGGGTTTGATGGGTGCTGAGGACCGGCTGATGAATGCCTCCGGCCTTGTTTTCCCATGGGGCTCTCGTGTCTCCTGGTGTCCCCACGGTTTGCCGTATCCTTTGGGCTTTCCCGACCACCGCGTGCCGGTTTGGTGGTGCAGAACCCTCCTGCCACCCCGCAGGTGCCTGATGGCTGGTAGTCCCCAGTGCTCTGGGGGTGATGCCGCAGCGGCTGTAACCATCCTCCTCCTCCTGCTTGTGCCTGGGCTGGGCATCACCCAAGCGGCTCCTCTCAGGGCTGGCTTTGGGGGTGGATGGGTTGTTGGGGTGTGAGCCTCACTGCTGCCTTTATCCCTCTCCCCGCAGGCAGCGACGCGATGGCGACCGCCCGGGGGAGCTACATGGTGCCCGGCCGCAAGCCGGCTGAGGGCAGGCCGAGCCCGGGTGGCAGCGAGTACGCCGGCGGTGACACCGACAGCCGTGACCATGCTGCTGAGAGCGGAGTCAGCAGGAGCCCCGGTGAGAGCTGCGCTTCTGCGTGCTCGTGCACGCTTCTGCATGCTTGGAAGGAGAGAGCTGGGGGGGAACAAAGCCGGCAGCTGTACGAGGGTTGTCTCTGCTCGGCGTGCAGTGCTAAATGATGCTGAGGGATTGCACGCTGCAGAGCTCCGGTGCCTGCTTCCCGCGCTGCTCGCCTGCTGTTTTACACTGCTCCGTGGGGTTTGCTGATGGGGAGGTCCAGGGTGTTAGTGGGGTCGGGGGGGAGGTGTGGAGGGGGATCCCTGTCCCTTCCCCTGAGCTTAGGGAGGAGAGGCAGGATCCTGCTGTGCTTTTCCCTGCAAAGGGGCATCTTATGGCCCATGGAAGGACATGAGTTTGAAAAACCCCACGCATGATGCGAGAACTATAAGTGAGGAGAGGAGTGGGCTTGGCACTTACCAGGTTAATTTTAAGCAGAGATGCAATTCAGCTGAGGTGGGGCCCTAAATAGAAGCATTTTTCATGCTGCTATGCCCCCTGCCCCACCTGCTGCCAGGGCAGGCACATGCCCCATGAGGTGCTGCTGAAAGGAGCAGGCATGGGCCAGCCCTGCCTGTGGGAGCCCGTGTTTTGCTGGCGGGGGATGTCGTTTCTTGTTTCACGAAAATTTGATATGCTGCAAGCTATTGTAAATGGCCGTGATACGAACGGGTGGCTGACAGTGTTTGGGGGGGCTGGATCTTCCCCAGGTGCCTCCAGAAGGGGAAAGGTACTTGCAGAGACCGCTTTTCATGTAGGAGCTGAACTTGCAAATTTAACTGGTGAAGCTAAAAATAGCTGGAAAATGCCCAAGTCCTCTGTAATTCCTTGGGAAAGAAAGGAATATTCAATGGTAGGATAGTCAGGTAATAACCGGAGAGAGGCATTCAGGGCTGCCTGTGCTTCTGCCATAGGCAGCCGGTGTTTTAATTCACATTTGGGTGGATAACCCTTGTGAGGGTGTATCCGTGCCCCATCGCTGCCTCGGGATGTGCGTGCACCCCGGGGGATCTCTGTGCAGCGGTGGTCCTGGGGCATTGCCGCCGGTCGGGTGTGCAGGGGGACCTCATGGGTTGGTTCACCTTCCAGCTCAGACCAGTGCCTGGCTGCAACCACATCCGTCCTCCTTGTTCCACCTCTCCTGCATCTCCCTCTTTTGCAGACAGATCGGTAAAGCACGGGGTCCCCACTAGTGAAGTGCTCCCTGCTCCAGCCTGGGCTGCACCCGTTCCCCACAGTGCTGGCCCCAAAATTGCGTGGGGCTGAGCCATTATGTCAGCCATCTCCATCCATCGGCCAAACCTCTCTCTTCTCTACTGCCTCCGGCTGCCCTTCCCTGGCCAGTTCCAGCTGTAACCCCCTCTGCAACACAGGCAAAGCCCCCGGGGCCTGAAACGCCGTTGCTGATCCTCCCCTCTCCTTGCAGGCGTGAAGCGGACCAACTCCCTGCAAGCCCCACGGCCACCCCCACCAGCCGCTGCTGGCCCCACTCCTGCTCCTGGTCCAGCAGCACCCCCCGGTAGGATGCGATGCGGATACGGCCAGGATGCTCAGTCCCTGGGGCGGGGACGATCCCCCAATGCCCTGCCATGGGCTGGGCCCCCCTCCTCCTTGGGGCAGTACCGGTGCTGGGGTGGGAGAGGGATGGAGAGCATCCCCCAGGCGAACGCCCCAGTAATGGTGCATCTGTCCCCAGCACCGCCGGCAGCGGGAAGACCGGGTCCCGGGGCGGCCAGCTGGTTCCCGGAGCGACAAGGTAAAATTCGGCTGCCTGTGAGGGGCTGGGGGGAAGAGAGTGCCGGGGGCTAACAGGGTCTCTCCCGCAGCAAGCCCACCGCTGGGACCCCCGGAGCTGGCCCGTGCCACCGCCAGGGAGGAGCGAGGAGGGGGCTATGCTGTGCCCCCTGCCAGAGAAGAGAGGCCAGCCTGGCAGCCCCCCACCTTCCCACAGCCCCCTGCCATCCCCCTGGTGCCTGCTGCCCCGCTGCGGCAGCTGCCCCAGGAGGAGGAGGAGGAGGATGCCAACAGCTACGACTCCGATGAAGGCAGTATGTACCTGGGGTGCCCAGCCAGAGGGGAGGGAGCGGTTTCTTTAGGAAACCTGGGATTTTGAGGAGGTGGTTGCTGCAGGACCAGGACTTGCACCGTAAGGTCATGGGTCTCCGGCAGGGAGAATCCTTGGGGAACGCTGCTTCCCCATGGGGCTCAGAGCCGAGGCAGGGTCTTACAGGCTGTCCCTGCTCGGTCAGTTCAGCACAGCTCATGGGACCTTCAGTTGGCTTTGCACCAAATTACTTGAGCTCCGATGAGTGCTGGTTTAGGCTCTGTGCTCGCACGACCTTCCCATTTCCAAATTTGAGTCCTGAAGGCAGCTGCCTCTTTCCATCAGAGCATCGTTCGCTGCGAGAAACGCCACTGGACCTGTCTGTAGGAAAGGCTTCAGTACCTTTACACCGTGAGATCTTGGTGTTCAGTCATTTGCTCCCCTAAAAGGGAATTTGCTGCGTGAGGGTGAGTGTCTGTGGCAGGGCAGTGCTTTGCCTGTCCAGCCTGTTCCCACCCAGGACGGGAAGAGCTGCTCTGGATATCTATGCTGGGACAGGAGCAGATGGACCCAGCTGAGGTTCTGTGCTAACATTTCCTCCCTGTGGTCTTTTCCTGGTGAGCATGTGAAGACAAGCATGAGCTGGTTTCCAACAAGTCAAAACAGGGGCCAAACGCCAAGCCCCAAACAGAGATGCTGGCCATCTGAGCTGAAATGCCTTCTCAGGGTGGTCCTGGGGTGGCATTGTCCTGAGGAGGGTTTGTAGGGTTACATCGTCCTTTGCTTGGCAAATATTAAAGACAGCTCAAAAGCCTCAAACTGCCCTCCCTGGGCAGTTCCAGCTTTGTAAAGCTTTGACAACCGGAGCTCGTGAATCTGGCTGGAGTTGTGTGTGGCTGATGCCAGTGCAGCCTCATGTGCGTTAATTGGCTTTTACATTTGAATCGCACACCTTTCTAATTATTACTAATCAGGGCTGATTAAACACAGTGATTGGCTGGGGTTTTAACGAGGTCCTGTTTCCAACTCCTCCTCTCTCTCACTGTCAGCTACACTGGGAGCGCTGGAGTTCAGCCTGCTCTACGACCAGGAGAACAGCTCCCTGCACTGCACCCTCATCAAGGCCAAAGTAAGTGGTCCCTGTTTTCCCCTTCTTTCACCGATTTAAGTCTGGCTGGCTCCCAGCTCCCCCAGTGCGATGGGATGGAAGCAACGTGGCCACTGGCAGGGGCTGCTCCCCTGGGAGACCCAGACCAGCCCTGCTGGCACTGCTGCTCCTGGCTGGGAAGGAGAGTTCTGTAGGGCTTTCCCTTGGATGGATCCGAGAGGTCTGTGGGGCTTTTCCTTGAGTGGGTCTAATTTTCAGCACATCGTGGCACCCACGCCTGCTCGGGGCAGAGAACGAGGCTCTTGGCTTTGCGGAACACATTTTCTCCGTACCGAGTTGCTTGATGGGTAGCTTTTTCTCTTCACTGCCTCTGCTTAAGGAGGATTCATGCACCACGTTTTCTTTATTATCTTTTAGGGCTTAAAACCAATGGACTCAAACGGCCTGGCGGATCCCTATGTCAAACTGCACCTCTTGCCTGGAGCCAGCAAGGTGAGGTTTTGCCTGGTTTGGGTGTGTTTTGGGCTGGAGGTGGAGCAGAGGTTTCTCAAAGTCCCCTGAAGTCCCTTCCGTGTGTCAGACATCGTCCCCTTGATTTCTGGGTGCAGTTGCTCACTGCTGCTATTTTACCCAGGAGGTATCTCTGGAAAGTGATGATGCTTGCGGATGCTCTCCCATACCCAAGGAACAGCTCATCCTGCAGACAGGGATCTGCTTAGGGATGGAGGGGAGCTCCAGAGGAGGTGACACTGTTAATGCCTTGCAAAACATCTGACACAAAATCTAATTCTTACCCGAGTTTGAACAATCCATTTGCTGCAGCATGTTCTCGTTAGAGCTGTGAGAAGAAATAACCATTGAGAAAACTCTGACTCCCCCAACCAAAGAAATCCCTGGAGATCTCACTCCCTAGCCCAGCTAAGCTGATCTCCGTGAGGAAACCTTTGAGGAAGGGATGACCACCGCTGACCTAGTGCCCAAGGGGTGCTCGAGCCTTGCTTGAGGGCTGCAAAGCTCTTTCCTGCAGCTGAATTTTGCTCAGAGGAACTAAGTGTAAAACAAGGGGAAAACCTGATAATAAAACCATTGGATTGATATTTACAGGTTTACTTTATGTGCGGGGACTTTCTTGTCTTGTGCAGAGAGTAAATCAAGGTGTCGTGATCTTGGGAATTGCTTTGATTTCTATTGCTCTCTTGTTTGCTGATCTTTTATTTTTTTTTTTTTTTTTCATTTTGCATGTGTGTTTGTGAAAGACACATGAACAAGTGACAGGCTCCTCTTTTCCCAAGCTGTCATCTCCTTTAGGCCACGAGAGCCATTACCCAAGCCCCGCACAGCCTGCCCTGTGCAACTTTTTCTTGTACAAGTGTCCTTGAGGGAGTAGACCCTAGACAATAAAAAAAGCTGGGCGGTGAAGGCTGCCCTGGCCACTGCAGGCAACTGAGTCCCCAGTGCTGGCATAAAGGTCCACCTTGTCTGGTCGGTGATGCTCACCTGGAGTTGATGGCTCAGCGGTACGACAGCCTCAGCAGGCAGTGGTGACGTCCTGCAGAGCCCAGTCAAACCACCTCTTGTAAGCCAGAGGTGATGAAGTGGCTGATTTACACTCCTCTGCCAGGAGCTGAAATTTAGGTGGGAAGGAGTTCAGGGGTGTCGTTATGCCGTGTTTTGTTTTGATGCCGTAGTCAAATAAGCTGAGGACGAAGACGCTGCGTAACACCCGTAACCCTGTGTGGAATGAGACCCTGGTGTACCACGGCATCACGGATGAGGACATGCAAAGGAAAACCCTCAGGCAAGCAGAGGAGCTGGGGTATCCCGTGGTGCGGTGGAATGGGGACGGTGGGTCTCCTTGCACGGAGCATCGCAAGCCAGCCTTCCTCAGGAGGGCACTGGCAGCGAAGTGCAGGTATTGATAGAGCACCTGGAAATGCAGAGGTTTTGGTCAAAATCAACATGCTTGATGTGAACATGCTGATTTTGATGGTCCTTTTAAAAAGAGTAAGAAAGGCGTTTTTGACCCTATCATTTAATGCTAAATTATTGGCATTACTATTATTATCAGCATAGAGATTGCTATGCTGCGTACCTGTGCGTAATTAGACAGTGTCTCAGCAAAACATTTAGATGTCTCTAAACATTTTTGGCATTTCCTTCCCACAGGAAATTTCCACCTTTTGACTTCTTGCCCCATTGCAGAGCACATATTAAAAATGTTGATTTTCCTGGCAGAACAGAAGTTTGGTTTTCTGACTGCTTTTGGTCAGAGGAGAGCCAGATGGATGGAGGCTTTGGTGGTGCTTTGCTTTGTTCACCCCCGAGCAGTGCCCTTGCAGGGTGGTTTGTGCTCTGGGCTCAGGTACTCCTCCAGCCTGGTTGATGTTCACCTTTCCTGTTCCCTTCAGGATCTCTGTGTGTGATGAAGACAAATTTGGCCACAATGAGTTCATTGGAGAAACTAGAGTTTCCTTGAAAAAACTCAAAGCCAACCAGAAAAAGAACTTTAACATCTGCTTGGAGAGAGTAATACCAGTGAGTTTCTAGGAAATTTCTTTCTGCTACCATTAATGTTGAGGTTGATAATAAATGGCATTTGAGGGAGTTAGTGGTGAGCTTGGAGCTGGAACCAGCCAAGAGCTGTAGGTGCCTGACTTCACTGGCATCATTAGGAGTTGGATTCCCACCCATGTCTGGGCTGATGTGACACGTCAAGGCCAGGAGATAAAAGCATGGTGGGACTCCAGGGGAAGTGGTTGTGATGGAGCAGATCATAGAATCACTTAGGTTGGAAAAGACCTTTAAGATCATTGAGTCCAACTGTTAACCTAACACTGCCAAGTCCACCACTAAACCATGTCCCTAAGATGCATGTACCTGAGCTCCCTTCCACTCCTGAGGCCAGCAAAAGGGCTGGGCTGGGCTCCTGGCAGTGTGTTTGTAGGACGGTGCCTCTCCCAGCTGCAGTCCCTCATGGCAGTCTCTCATTTTCCCTTCCCCATCCAAGATGAAGCGTGCTGGAACGACTGGGTCATCCCGTGGCATGGCACTGTATGAAGAGGAGGTAAGAATCCTTGGAGGTCAATATGCTCCATGCATGTTTCACCCATCGTCTCTCATGCACGGTCCCCTCTTTTCCACCCCACCGCCCCCCGCCATGGGGATACAAGTTTCCCTTGTGTCCATCTTGTCTCATCTGCTCTGCAGCTCACCAACTTCCTTGCTCAGCCCCTGTGTCCCCATCTCTGGTCACTTCCTCTTGCAGGTAGATCGTGGCGGGGATGTGGAGGAGCGTGGGAAGATCCTCGTCTCCCTCATGTACAGCACCCAGCAGGGCGGCCTGATTGTCGGCATCGTACGCTGCGTGCATTTAGCAGCCATGGACGCCAACGGATATTCAGACCCTTTTGTTAAACTGTAAGTGGGAGCTGGGGCTGGCGTAGTGCAGTAACACGCGGTCATGGAGCAACCCACTGTCCTCAGGCAGTAGCTGATGGGCCGAGAGCTCCTTCCAAAACCACTGGAGAGAGGAGAGTGTTTCCTAAGCACTTTGAGACCTCATGCAGGTGTAAGCTGCCCACTGGTGATGAACCGCAAGGTGGTAATGCCCCCACCGTGGCTGAAGCTAGGTGAGACTGACCCAGCCTTTAGGTCCATCCACTCCCCGTAGGTTCCCAAACACACAGACCCAACAGCCGCCTCATAGCTGCAGAGCTGGAGGACAAGAGGTCCTTCTCCCCAGCTCTGACCCACCAGGCCTGCAGGGCAGGGGTGGCTTGACGTCCCTCCATGCACGACGGGGAGCACATGCCCCACTTGCTGCCCCATAAGCTCACGTGCTGGTTGTAGCCGGGACCCCAGGGATCGCCCTGCCATGGCTGTCTCTTTCCCGTGCCACGTCTCCGCTACAAATTGGCTTAATTAATACAGACAGCGGCGTTTGCTGCAGTTCGCGCTGGTGATGCCTCGCTGCGACATGGAGCAGGTCTTGAGCTGCTCTCGGCTGTGGAAGCAGGTGATGGGGGAACAGCGCTTGTCGAGTGGCTCCTGCAAACATGGGGGAATGATATAATTTTAACTCAAACCTCATAAACTGCAACACGGAGGGGACCCTGCAGTCATTCCTGCTTGCGGTTTTCATTGCTGTTTTCTCTTTGCCTTCAGAAAAACCCTCTGTTCTCCCTAAAACTCATTCAATAACTCTCGTGTTGAACATTTTGCACATCTTTTTGTAGCTGAGTGGAACTGAGTGGTTTTACTTCTCAGTCTGTCTCTTTTTTTTTTTTTTTTTTTAAATATTTTCCATTCCCATAAACAGAAAATGGTGCCTTTCCACTTTTAAATCAACTTTCAACACAGGTCTAATTAATGCCAACTCTACAATTTGGTTCTGGGTCTGCAGCCAGGCTGCAAAGCCCAAGCCCTACTTTTTCCCCACGTTCTCTGGCTGGACCTACTTTGGCCAAGTAGACTAACTTGTATGGTATTAGAGACTAATGGGCTATTTTTAGCTTTTTTTTTTTTTTTTTTAAATATTTCTCCCCACCTCTGTATGTCTTCACACATTCTTGGCTGGGTTTTCCAGCGGTCAGGCTCGGTGACTGGCCGTGTGATTGCCCTCGTCTGCTGGCAACCAACCCGGCTGCTTGTTTTCCGTATTCCCTGACCACTTCAGCCGCTCCCCACTGTTGGCCTTGGCAGGTTCCTCCCCAGCGAAATGCAGAGTTCACCTGCTTTTGCTCTGTAAAACACCTACAACCATTTCTTTTAGCATGGCTTGGAGGAAAAAAAGACTTGGGACCAATGCATGGTTTGGAAGGACATCAAAAGTGCATGTGCAGGCTCGCTGCTTTCTAGCGTCTGAATGTTACCCAGCTGCTCTGAGCAAGAGATGCTCCCCCAGAAAGGTTTCTGCTGAGCTCAGCACTCTGCGCAAAGCAGGTCTTTATGGTTTCCCGTGTCTCATGTGGCAGTCCAGGGGAAAAAAAGAAGAGTAATCAGGATTTTACTCATTTTACATTTATTTTAGATAATTTTAGAAGGTGGGAAGGGATACTGGCTAACCCATTTCTTTGCCTTAAATAAATATCTTCAGTTGCTTTTTTTTCTAGCCCCAAAGCTCACTTTTTTTAGCTTCTGAGCTCACACTGTTCTTGCACTTGAGTTTTGAACTGTGTTCTGTTGCCCCCAGTTGGCTGAAACCTGACATGGGAAAAAAGGCCAAGCACAAGACACAGATTAAGAAGAAAACATTGAATCCTGAGTTTAATGAGGTAAGGACAGATATAATTTTTATATTATCAAATCAACTTAGCTAATTACTATGTCGTGCAGAGGAAGCAGAAGAGAAGCTCACTGAGGTTCAGTTCCTTGCTCGGGCTCCTTTCCCCCTTCTGCACCCAGGAGTATTTTAGGAAGGACTTTGCTACTGGAGATCTCACCAGTTCAGTGCTGGGCAGCACTGGTACACTGAAACCCTCCTGCTGCCGGTGCTGCCAATTCTGTGTCACCCCGGCCAGGGGGGGTGGGTGGAACGAGCATCCCTGGGCGGTCCTGCAGCTGATGCTGCTTTGATGGGATACCTGCAAAATGCTCGCTTAAATACGCAGGGTGAGCTCAGCTTCTGGGTTTGTGCGGCATGTTGTGATCCTGGGAGGAGAGATGCTGCAGGGAAGGAACATTTGCCCTTCATTAGTGTATTTTTAAATACTCTCTGGTTGGATTTTGAATTCAGGCTGTACAGAGAGATCACTTGCAATTCCTTAACTGCAGTTTTCTGAGTGTGTTTTCCTGGGATGCTTGGGGTGACGTGGCTGTTCTCCTTCTGCAGGAGTTCTTCTATGATATAAAACACAGTGATCTGGCCAAGAAGTCACTGGACATTTCTGTCTGGGATTACGACATTGGAAAATCAAATGATTACATCGGTGAGCTGCAAGTCTCTGTGCTCCAGGGTGCGGTTTTGATGCCTGATATAGTGCTCGCTGTACGGGAGGGATGTGTAGGTCATCTGCCCTGTGAGGAACCCTGGGCTGAGCTTTGAGGTGGGACCATGCAGGTTGGTTGGGCGCTTGTATTGGGTCATCAAATCCAGCACACCCAGTGTACTGCCCCATCTCCGGCATCCCACAGGGTCTTCAGTGCAGGCAGAACATCTCATTCCATGAGATTTTAAATCCAGGAGGTGCAAAGAAATGCTGCAAACATGGGCTCTGTCCCCATGGAAGTGATTTACCGGAACATCAGCATCATCTCCGAAT
The DNA here is from genome assembly GCA_013401275.1 of Pandion haliaetus. Classification (NCBI taxonomy): domain Eukaryota; kingdom Metazoa; phylum Chordata; class Aves; order Accipitriformes; family Pandionidae; genus Pandion; species Pandion haliaetus. Next base: position 79,456 of record VYZV01008691.1, read on the forward strand.
ATGACGTCTCTTCTTTCTTTCTTCCAGGTGGCTGTCAGCTTGGCATTACGGCTAAGGGGGAGCGCTTGAAACACTGGTATGAATGTTTGAAGAACAAGGACAAGAAGATTGAACGCTGGCACACCCTCCAAAATGAGAACCACATTGCCAGTGATTAAAGGGAGCCACTGCCCCAACCTCCCCAAACAGCCCATCCTCTGCCAAGCCCCTGTAGATCTCTGATGTCCGTCTTCCAGTGCAGTCATGCCTTGCTACACGCCTCTGGTCCCAGGGCAACAACACTCTTCTGCCTCCTCCAAGCATCCTCTGTGCCCTGTCCTCACCTCCACCTGAAAACTAACCCAGATCTTTTATATTCACTTCCTTTGTTGTTTTTTGGTTTTTTTTTTTTTTTTTTTGGGGGGGGGCAGCACTGAATTATCCTGGTGTGTAATTTTGTGAAGCAATAGTTACCCTCTGACTGTTCCTCTTTCTCACTAGTCTCACGCGTGCCGTGATTGCATTCCTGTTGTGTGTGTGATGCTCTGTGTTCCTCCAGCCTCCGCTCACGTGCCTCGTCCCATCGCCACTGGCTTATGGCTCCTTTATCTCCCAGTAGGATGTGCGGCCACCAGCGCGGCTGTGCTCTCCTCCGGCGTCGGGGATGGGGTTGAGCGCTGGTGTCGGAGCATCGGCCCGTTCCGCTTGTGTGATATCGATACCTCAGTTGCAATAATGAAAAAGCTGTTTGGCTTTGTGGGTCATAACCATAGCCTGGTATCTGTGGTGTCGTGATTAGGCTAAAGCCTGTGTCATTGATGTAATCCTGCGAGTCCCGCTTGAGCTTTAGTTCTGATTTGGTACACTTGAGCAGTATTGTGGTACATCCTTTGCTGCGAAGATCCACCAGTAATACAATAACAATAACCAGAAATAAGGGCCCGCTCTGTGCTCGCAGGGAAACAGAGATTTGGGTTGGTTTGTGTTTGTTTCCAGCCACCACGTGCAGTTCCTTTTGCCCAAAGAACTCGCATGCTCCGTTGCTGCAGGAGCACACCCGTGTTTCAAGCTTGTGACTACCTCCTCTTCCCCTCCTAGCTGCGTAGTAGTGACTAGCTGAACCCCGAGGGCGGTCCCTGGGCCTTCCTGAGACTATCCTTTCCATTGCCAACTGTTTGCCCTGCTACATGCAGGAGGGAAGCAGAGGGAGAAGATACTTCCCACCAACTAGCTGATGTGTGCAAGGATTATTGCTTTAAAATACCACAAATACTGAGATTATCTGGAACAGTTAGAGGTCTTCCAAACTTTGGGTTTGGTGGTTTTTTGGTTGTTTTTGTTGTTGTTGTTGTTGTTGGTTTTTGGGGTTTTTTTTTAGGAATCTGCACAAGAACCGTTGTTCTCAACCTGAGTTTTAATGATTGTCTGGAGGTGTTTGATTTGTCCTCGATAGCAGGAGAGCCAAGACACACTCGGACTGATGCTGATCGGGTTTGGTCCCATTTGCTGTCTCTGGACAACCTCAAGCACAGCAATGTCGATAGCAGCACACTAAGCACTACTGGAATATATTATTGGTCAGCTACACACTGCGCATGTTGTATGAAACCTGAACCCCAGCCCCTTCGGTTCACACTGTCGTCCCGTGACTTCCCTTGCAACCCACTGCTGTAGTCTGCTGGTGTGCTGTCGTGTGGCGTGTTCTCAATTCAGCTGTACCGCAGAGCTGTTTCTTTTGAATTGGATGAGTTATTTTTCCTATTCTTGATTATTTATTTATTTATTTATTTATTTATTTATTTATTCCCCCAGCAGAATTTGCTCTGGGTGCTGACTTGTAACGAGCATCTCTGCAGGGCTGTGATTTCTGCAGCTGGTGGGGGCTGCGTGCCGAGCAATGCCAACGTCGCTGCGTGATGCTAACCTCTCTGCATGCTGAGCGGTGCCGCTGGTGCGGAGCAGACCTTCCCCAGCTTAGGGCTTGCATGTCCAAAGAGGTCTGCTTTCCCCCCAGCCCCGGCTGGGTGCTGCCAGCTCCTTGCAGCCAGTTCTCCACCAGGAGACACCCTTGGATCACAGATGGGGAAAGCAAACCTAGACGAGCGTAGGCATCCTCTGTTCCATTCAGCTCTTCCATCACCCCGGACTCCATCCAGTGGCATGGCCACTGAGATGGGAGCTGCTCGGGCCGTGAGGCACAGAAGAGCACAATGGGAGAGGACACTCCAAAAATGGCTTTCCTCTCCCTTTCATGAAGTTCTTGACTCTGCACCAGTAACTGCGACGTCCTAGAGCCCCCAGGCCATGCTGCCTCGGTGCGGGCTGTGCAGAAGACCCAGACTGAAACAACCCTGTTCTTTTGGATCGTTTCCCTCTGTGTCCTGTGCTGCCCTGTCCAGCTGTGCCTGAAAACTTGCTGCTCTCGGGCAGACGTGGCTCGGCTCTAGGATGCTGCTGTCATCCCTTCTGGAGTGATGGAAGTCACCTTTGCACGGCCCTTGCCTATACCTCTCAGAGCAGGAGATGGGCACAGTGCGCTTCTGAGCTGTGCTGGGGAAATATGTGTCTGGTGATGAAATTACGTTTAAGAAGGAAAAAAAAAAAAAAAAAGAGCAATTCCTTAATTTATTCCACACCTGCAGCAGCCCAGCCTCCTTTGTGTGTGCAGAACAATTAAATAATGGTTGCCTTTACTTATGTCCTGTATTGACATTCTCTGCTCAGCCTGCTTTCCCTTCAAACAAATGATACTCAAATCATCTCTTTGCACCCATAAAAATAAAGTGCAACTTGCCTATCCCCCCCTCGCTATTGTGCAACCACAGTCCTCGTCTCTGTTTGCCACCCTCTTCTCACTTTTTCTGATGGTAATTTCTGCCCTGAATGACTTCTTTTTGTTGTAAATAAAGCATGCACATATGGATTGGGAATGGTGAAAAAAAAAAAAAAAAGCCTCTTCTACTGCTGTTTGCATTCAAACTTGCATGCAGTGATTTTACAGCAAAAATATCAGTTTACAACTATTAAGAGAAAATGTTACACAGGACCTAGAAATACTCCAGTCTTCCGCTGCATGCAGCACAACATCCTCTCTTGATGTGATATCTAATAAAGTGAGACTATTGGAAAAGAAAAAAACCCAACAAAACAAAACATGATGTTTTTTGGCTTCTTTTCATTCCCTGTGGGAATACGAACCCTGGCATGGCCAATTGTCCTGGTTGTGGCAATTTGCGGTGGGCTTGGGGGTGCTGGAAGGTTATGTTGCGTGCAAGGTGTTGAGGAATTTGGGATGGCGGGGTGCAGCCCCTTCCCTGTGGGACAAGGTCCCAGCTCTGCAAAGCTCGGCTTGGCTCTCCTGCACCCCTGGGGGTAACTGGGGTGACGTGAGTATTAGGGAACAGTCTGGGTTAAAATCCTTCATGCTCAGGCAAGACGTCCGTGGGGTCCCCCTCACTTCGTGCCTTGTCGAGTGCAAACACAACAGGCGCACGCCGCTGGGGAAGACTGCGGCGCATGCAGTGGTAGTTGCTGCTTTGCTCTATGCTTCTATGTTTCCCCTTGAAAAGCGAACCCACCCCATGAGAAATGACCCTCCTGGTGCCCTTCTTCACACCGCAGCCCTTCTCCCCAGACTGGGGGAGAAGGAGCCATTCCTCCGGGTAGCTGCAGCTCCTGTCGCACTGCTGCAGGAAAACACCCCCTCCAGCTGCACCACCCAAACTAAATTATTCTCCTT
>VYZV01008691.1:83466-105625 GCA_013401275.1 Pandion haliaetus
AGAGCCGAGCCATGGAGCCAACGGAGCCGGTCCAGTGCCGATGCCCAGAGACAGCAGCAGATGTCAGTGATGCTCCAGGTATGGCATGGGAAGGACGGGCAGGAGGTACCGGAAGGCTGCTCACCATCAAGGCTGGTGTCCCCTCAACACCCTCCATCCTGATGGTGGGATCCCCTCAGTATCACCCATTGTGGTGGTGGGACCCCCTCAGTGTCATCCATCCTGGTGGTGGGATTCCCCTCAGTATCACCCATCCTGGTGGTGGAACCCCTCAGCACCCTCCATCCTGGTGGTGGGACCCCCTCAGCACCCTCCATCCTGGTGGTGGGACCCCCTCAGTATCACCCTTCCTGGTGGTGGGATCCCCTCAGTATCACCCATCCTGGTGGTGGGACCCCTCATCCCTTCAGTAGCACCTATAGCGGTGGTGATCTCCCCCCAGCTGCAGTTTTCATGCAGACTGTTGCTGAACCTCGATGAATGATTGCCTTGGGGTAGTGGAGCTGCCCCATCCCCATGGCTGCTCCCACACACCACATGTGTAACCTGTGGTTTCCCCAAGGCCAGGCCTATGGCAGTTCTTCAGGAGAGGGCAGTTAAAGCCTCCTGAGGTGTCTCTGCTGATGAGATGCCATCACAGTGTATTGCAGTTAGCTTGGGAACAATTGCCCAGGTGAGACCTGTAGGCCAGGGACCACCTTCCCCAGAACCACTGGTGGTCAGCTGGACTCATCTTGGAGCAAAAAGGTCAAAATGGCAAGTTAGATACCACTTGGTGGTTATTAGGGAGTTTGTGTAAGAGCCAGCAGCAATGACTGGTATTGAAAATCTCCAAGATACTTAAAATTGTTGCATGGTGCTGCCTGTATGTAGTGCTCTTAACGAGGACCCTGAGCCCTTCCACTGGTCAGGAGAGGACCTCATGTTCTCATGCACAGTGGCAGGTAAAGAACCAGAGGTTAAACATACACAGCAGTGACTGAACTGTCTGAGGTGATCTCCTCTTTGGGGGCAAATTCCAAGGAAAAAGGGAAAAACCAGGCTAGCTCCTGGTGAGCTGCAGGATGCATTGGCTCCAGAGGACAAGGAGAGGGATGGCTTGTGAGGACAACGAGCACGAAGAAGCTCTTTGATCATGTCATGCTGGATGCCAAGAGGTTTGAGCACAGAAGATGGGTCATTTTACAGAAAGGGTGAAGCTGTACGTGTGCTTGCTCCCAGTGGTGGTATTTGAGGTGGGGTGAGTGAAGGAAAGAGCAAACCACCATCCCCGTAATTACCAGGTGTGCTGAGAACAGCGGGGCCAATTGCATCCCCATTTTTCTGCTGCTAAAGCTTGTTCTCTTCCAAACCTTTCGTGGCAGGAAATAGTTGGGTCTTTGTCCTCTGAAAAACTACTTCCCAGAGATGTCTAGCAGCCTTAAAATTGAGCTTTAATTTCCTTTTATTAGTGTTTTTCAGCATGAGAGCTTCCCATTGATTTTTTCCTCTCTGCTGCTGCCCAGTGTTGGTGTGGCGAGTGGGCAGCAGAGGGGTCCCAGCCAAGAGGTCCCAACAGATTGGCCACCCACCTCCAGCCAAGCACCAGAGCGAGCATCCCCCATGCCCCCTGCGATGAAGATGCCATCTTGATTAATTGCAGGCAAGGCAGCGCCAGCTGTGGTTGGCTGTGAAGTCCTGAATGGAGAGTGCTTCAAAAGAGAGAAAGAGGCATTTTGAGCGAACCCATGCGGAAAAGAGAGGGCCCTTTGTTCCCCTGATTGATATTTCTGTTCCCATTTTCTTCTCAGCCTCTCTGAAAAGGAAGGCCTTGGATTGCAAATAGCGCTTGATCAGGACCATTATTTGCATGTTCTGCTTTTGTAGGTAGCTTTACAGTTTTAATTACATCTCAGAACATCTGAATCGTTCTGCTGTTCCAACCAGTTTCCTCCCGTGCTAATTAGATTTAGACCTTCAGCGCAATCAATAGATTCTTATCTCGGTACTGACCAAGCCAGTCATGACCAGTAATTTACAGCTCTAGTTGTTCTGAAATCAATACAGATTTGGTCTTCATTGAGAGGGCTGTAAAACACGGGTGACATCAGGCACCCGTTGACATGGAAGCGGGTCCCTTGCTGGTCTTGGAGAGTGGCCAGAACAATCGGAGGGGAAAAGCTACAGGACCAGCGAGTGGAGCAGACCTCTCCCACTGAACGAGCACCGGCCTGAAGACGTTGACAAAGAGCTGGGCTTTTGCTCCTCTCCTGGAGCAGGAGATGAAAAATACAGTGTATGGCCAAACAGCTCCTCTCCAAGATGCACGTTGCTCCAGAAGGTCATGGCAGCACCCAATGACCCAACTCATGCCAGCGTCCTATAGCGCTCTCTTCTAACCTATCTCCTTGGGGTATAATTCATAAAAAGAACATGTTATGGAACTCTCACATGTCTGGCGTGATCCCGGGGTATCAGGAGGGCACTGAGGCTCGCCTGCTGCGCTGAGCAGGCAAGAAATGTTCCACTGCTTTCCATCTTCTGGGGAAAAAAAGAAAAGAAATACAATCAAACTTTTACTATTTAACATTTAACTTAAAAAATAGAGAAGCTCAACTAAATAAATCTCTCTGCTATCCACTTTGAAGCCCATCTTTTCAAAAAGCCTGCAGCTAGAAATCTCTTTATCTCGTAGGGCACAGATAACGATGCAATTATGAGCTCAGATCAATGGCTTTCATCTGTCAGTGCTCAGCCTAAAAAAAAACTGTTATTCTTTCACTCAGATGCACAGAACTGGGGCTAGCATCTCCTCTGGGCTACTGGCCCACTGCAGAACCATGTAAGAGCGGCCATGGGGCTGAAGACAGTCTGCGGTGTGGTCTGGAAAGGCCACAAAGCCTTTCCCTGGGGGAAACTGAGGTTTTGGGTTGTCTTGTTTCTGCAGGGTGGCATTGGGTACCTAGCAGGAGAGGCCAGTGAAGACGACTGGGTGAGGCTCACATCCTCCCAACCACCTTATGGAGCCATCCCCACATCCCTGCCGGTGGCTGCAGTGACATTGCCTGTGAAATATGGAGCCACATTTTAGTGGTTGTGTGAGTTTTGGCAACTTTCTTGGGAAAGAAGAATCCAAAGAATAAATATCAGCCTTTTTTATTGCATGCTGCATAATAGGAATATAACTTATTGCCATTGGAGAATGGAGTGGTTGGCAGCTACCATAAATCCCCAATTCCAATAGACTCTTCTTGCACTTAAACAAAACTAACAACGGATGTACAGGCAAACAGTGAGCTTAATTGGAACAGGGAGTGGAGTGTTTTGATTAATCACAGCTTGAATATTAACTGGGCATAATGCTGATTTTCTTGTATAGGCAGAGGCCCCAGAAAGCGTACCCGTCTCCAGCTGACAGTGTGGGAACAACGAATGCACTAAATGTTGCGGTATTTCTGCTAGTCTGGGATGGGGTAGCCTGGCATGGCACCCGCGCCACCCCCAGCACGTGGGAACTGGATTGATGCCAGGCTCAACCGTAATAAAATTGTGTACCTGCTAATTGCACACCCAGCCCACGCCGGCCAACGGCACCCACTTGGGAGGGGAAAGTGGCATTTCATTAGAAACTCGCAGGTCTGACCTTCTTCACTGCACTCCCGCTGTCCCATGGCTTCAGGTCAATGGCTTTGCTCTTTTCCAACCGATGCTATTCGATCAAAGCTTGGTTGTCACACCGAGCTCATCTCAGCTACCGGGAGCCGCAGCTTTCCCCAGGGAACTGCATTTCCAACGAGCGGCGTTTGCTGCGTGCTCACATGGGTGTTTGGGATGGATCTCCTCTGGGTGGGATGCAGCCTGGTGGGACGGCCAGGCATTGGAGCGGAGGGTGCTGGGTACCTGTGCCGGGCTGTGCTGGAAATGAGACAACTGCTTACAGCTCGTCTCTCCTAAAAACATCTGTCTGCAAAGTTTGAGGTGGGCTCTCCTTACTCCGTCTTTGCCTTGGTGACACCTTCATTAATCTAATCAGTCCAGATTATATTATACAACAGCTCAGATGAAAAAAACTCAAAACTGGGACCAGATTTGGGTTAAAACATACAGCTGCAAGTAGGTATGGCTTGGCAGAAAGCAAGCAAATGAAGAAGGTAAAATTCTGACTGAGCACCTTTTGCAAGACTAAAATTGATTCTGTGGCACCAGAGCAGGCCACAGTCCCTGCAGGGGTGGGAAGGGGCTCAACCCCCCCAACCCCCCCAAGTCCCTGCCATGCTGATACAGCCCCTTGCATCATGCTGCTGCACAGAGGTGGAAAATTGTATTTTACTGTAATCCAGGTGGAGTTAATATTATCTGGGAACAGTTTATTGCAGAACATGAGCCTGGCAGGAAAGGTGATGGGAGCGGAGAAGCAGCGGGATGTCGTGGAGGCTTTGCCAGGGTGTCACCGCTACGGAGAGTCATGCAAACCCAATTTTGCATCCTCACCCCACGACGGAGGTAGCATGCAGAGGGCACCTTTCGGGTATGTTTTGGGGATGTTAGGCGAGGAATCGAAGCCCCTCACCTAAGGTCACGGGCAGAGCCGGTTGCCTGCGGTGCTGCCCTCTCCTCCGGCAGCGGCCGGGCAGGCTGCCGTGGTGCCCTGGGCAGATCAGGCAGAGGGAGCCCGGTGCCTGCCTTCGGACCTGAACTACGTAGCTGGAGTCAAGATGGAAACTGAAGTTACCTGCTTTTAGAGAGCTGAGCAGGTTCTCTGAATCCATTAGGGTAGCAGAGATAACTGATTTCTGAGGTTTTCTGGCAGCGCTGTGAAAAAAAAAATCTTAACAAACTAGCGCCTTCCAAAAACTGTCAAAGCAAAAAAGACTCATCTTGGTCAGGTCTAAACTGGAAAATAAAAGCGCTGGCACATGAAAAGAAAAAAAAAAAAAAATTACTGTTTGGTCAAAGGGAATTGCCATTGAGGAGAAGCATTCAGGGTGTTTGTAACCAGAATGGGCTGAATTTGAGAAAGAAGGAGCCTAAGGAATTCATGGGTGTCTCTGTCACTCCTCTTTGTTCCCAGGCTGAGGGTCAGCATTATTAATTAAGGGCCAGATAGGCAGAGCTGAATAGCTGATTGTTATCTACCTGATAAGAGCCCTGCCATGGAAACCCTGCGTGGTACAGCCAAGATCTCAAGAGCCTCAGCAAATCAGGGTTTTATTCAGCCTGCTAACAAAGAGTATTTTCCTTTTAAAATCCAAATTATTCAGATATGCATGACTCCTACTCACTTGTGAAAGGCAGGTGGGATCTCCAGGGGCTGAATTCAGCATATCTCAGCTATGTGCCTTATCTCCAAAGCTTTGCCCATCCCCAAGGACAGGGTGTTAATGAACGCCCAGCTCTGCCCTCACCTTGCTGGAGTTCAGGCGCAGGCATCGCTTTCATCCCCAGCCGCTTGCTGCTCTCCGTGTGTATTTAATGGCCTGGCCTTGCAGACTTGCTGCGATGGAATAGCTGGAAAGTTTTCAGAGAAACAAGCCTTTTGAGACAGCTAAGCAGAAAAGCTAGGCTGGAAAACCTGCCTGAGTGAAAGCTATTCTGCCAGTCCAGAGGAAGGTAGATCAAAACACGTTGTATATATTGAATATATAGTATTTATACCTGAGGCCCCTGAATCCAGCCTGGTCCATGCAGCAGTTTCTAGCAAGTCCTGGACCACCAGCCTTTTTTCCACCCGTATCCGTATGTGTGGCAGTTTTAATGTACGAGCTGCTGCATGCCAGGCAGGAGGCTCAGGGTTACCCCGAAGTAATCCTTTCCACACGAGCTGCTGGGAAACATCCTGCCACCCTGCTGCAAAGGCTCTCCTGCCCAAATGCGTCACTTCTTGGTGGAAATACTACGCTGAGTGATGCAGGGGAGTGGGGGATGCTCAGCAAAGCATGGGCAGCAGAGGAGCAGGGGCTCCTCTCAGGATGGGGGTCCTCTCCTCTCGTGGTGGGGAGAAGCTGGGACCCCCGGCTTGTGTCTTCCCTTCCCAGGAAACCTGGGAGGCTGGAGTCTTGGCCTTGCTGTCTTCCCAAAGACCAGGATTTCTCTCCAGGCTTGGCCTGTAGATAGGCTCGAAACGATTCCAGGATGTGGGGGCCTTATTCCTGTCCCCTGCCCCGTTTTGCATGCCGAGACCTGCATCCGTCTTAATTCTAAGGCTGGCCTGGAGGGCAGGGTTTGCAAGGCTGAGCTTGCAGGGCAATGCTCTTGCTCACTGGACCTGCTGTGTTGGTCAGTGCCGTGGGGTTCTGGCGTGCCCCGAGCTGGTCCTCACCTCCCCTCTATGCCATCCAGGAGAGAAGACATGTTGGTCAGGAGAAAGACAAGTGATGGAGGTGGCGGTGGCACAGGACATGCTTCCCATGCAGTGGACCTGCGCTGTCCATCATGCATGTGCCCTACATGTGCAAGGAGAAAGAGCTTGCCATGCTCTGGGACCCCTTCCTTAGCGCTCCTCTTCCTCTCCCCTTCCCTTTTTGCTGCTTGGACACGGGGAACGGAAATACTGAGCCCCAGCTTGCTCTTGGGTGAAGGGCTTGAGCTGAACTGTCTGGAACAAGGTCTAGGAAAAAAAAGGAACAATGTTTCCCACAACAGCAGCTTTTTAATATTAGTGAAAACAGAGCCAAGTGTGAATAATTCAGAGAGACATGAGCTCGGTTTTTGCCTGCAATGGGCAAACAGTTCAGTTTTTATGGCTGTGTTTGCTCAAAGCAGCAAGAGGGTGTGATGCCAGCTTGCACGAGTCCCAAGCGCCCAGTGTGGGCTCGCCTCTGCTTCTTGTTGGCTGGACCACCCGAGTGATGGCTTCTCCTCCCTGCCTGGGGAAATACCTTTCCTCCCGGCCACAGAAACATGTGCGATCTTCTAAAGACCCAGTGGTCTCCCCATCATTAATCACCTTGACTCATGGACTGCGCTGGGCTGCAGCCACACTGGGTGCAGCTCTCATTAGAAAGCAGAAACATGAAGCAAAGCACATTAACTGTCCGCCAAATTAAAAGCCCAGCAAAGTGAAAATAAAACCCAGAAGGTCCCTGGTGCAGGGGTGCAAAGCAAAACTCCAGTGCTGTGCCAGCAGGCACAGGTAGCTTGTCTCGGTGCACATGAGGATAATCCTGTGCTGGAGCGGCTCGCCTGGATATATAACGTTATCGATTGCTTTTGTTTTACAAGCAGCGTCGACATGATAATATTTGGCAGCAACATTAACACTGAAATATGAGCTGCACTTGAGCCTTTTATATTTAATTATTTGAAAAATGACGGGGAAGGTATTTGTGCCCTGGCAATCTGCATACCTGTCAGATGGTGCTGCCAGTGGCACGGGGAGATGCTGATCAACAGGCTGGGGACCTGCACGGTGCCAGGGGAATGCTGCCGGCACCGCAGAGCCCGTGTGCCATGGGGGATGGTGTTGGCCACCCCATGCCTTCCCGGTCTCAGGCATCTGCTGGTCCTGCAGCAGCCACTGAGCGAACAAGGGTGCTGTAAATTTTCCTGTGCTTGTGGAAGTGGCCGCTGGCTGATGGGGCTTTGGCTGCCATCCCTGGGGCAGAGGGTGATGGGGACAGCACGGGGAGGTGGGGGAGCAGCGGGTGCATTGGGGCCACCCATCCGTAGGAAGAGCCGCCGGCAGTGGCAGTGCAAAGTTTATTCATCCCAGTTTACCTCCTGTGTTTTCTTTTCCTAATCAACTTGAAACACTTGTCAACGTCCTGCTCAAGGAGCTCAGGAGAAAGGCAGTGTGCAGAGGGAGGTGGAGCGCGCTGACTTTTAATTCAGACAAGGACTTATGCCGAAATAGAGTTAAAAATTACTATCCTGGTGCCAACCAGGCGCAGTCAAGAGCATGGGAGAGTCACGGCTGGGGGGATGCTGGTCTGTCCCTGGGGTGGGGGGGGATGTTCGCCTCGGGGGTATGGTACACCCATCCTTCCCCTGGCTGAACCAAAAAGGTCCATCTTGCACCAGCTCTGCTTTCCCCTTGCTTGCCTCCAGCTTTGCCCCAGCAGCGCAGGGAGGACCCCACCATCACCCCTACTTACACCCCCCAACCTGACAGCTCTCCTTAGCCTTGGCTGCCGCTGGTGCTTGAAGAGCAGCTCTCTCCCTCCACTTCATCCTTCTTTTTTTTTTTTTTTTACCCCTGAGATGTCCAATTCATGGTGGTTTTATTATGCTTGTTCGAAAAAGCCTTGTGGCATAAATCAGAAACCACCGGTTCCTTTACTGCTCCCCACTGACCTCCGTGTGCTCGCTCAGCCCTGTCTCGATAGCAGGAGGTCTGCAAAGGTGGGGACTAAAACCAGCAAGTGCAGTTGGTGCCCCCCGAGTTTTGGCAGATATTTGGAGGTGCAGTTTCCCCGGTATCGCCTGTGGTTTGGGGAGCAGCACTGGCAGGCTGTCCCCATCTGCACGCTGTCCTCAGGGAAGGGGACGGCTTCCCCAGGGTGACAGCAGAGGTGACAACAGCTGAACCACAAACTTGGACAAGTGCAAACCCAGGAGCCCTCAACCCAATTTCCAAAGAGTAAAGCAAGGCGAGCCAGGAGCATCGCCATGGGCTTCTCCTGGGGACAACGGGAAAGGCTTGGGGGCACATCCTCGAGGGAAGGAACCGTCTTCATCTGCAAGCCAGGGCTCGCCAGCCACCTCCAGGGACTCAGGAACAACCTGGGTGTCGGGGATACACGTGCCCTGATGGGGACTGACGGTGGATGGGGCCAGGCTCAGCCGCTGCCGTCGCTTCCCTTCCCAGGCACTTTAATAGTATTAGGCTGACAAAAATGGTTTTAAAAGCCGCTCTTCCCAGCTACAGCATTTCCAGCTCCATCAGGCCACAGTGACGTTCGGCTGGCACTTAAGCAATTGGGTGAATTAGCAGCTCAGGCCAGGTGCTGGCAGATGCCTGGATTGATTTTTCAGCCCTTTCGTGCCGTCTATCATGGGCACATCCCGATAAATCCAAGGGGATGGCTGAGAGCTTTTCTGGCAGCGCTGGGGCTTGGTGACCTGGTATGTGCCAAGATGCCACCAAGGCCACCTTGAACTTCATGGTTGACACTTGAAATGTCACCGCGGTGGCAGGGAGCCAGCGCCGGTCCCCCTCCTCTGGGGAGCAGCAGGGCTGGGCTGTTGGGACGAAGATGCTCGGCGCGGGGTTTGGTTCATGGCTGCTGCTCCTTCCCCTGGGGATCTGGGAACGGGGCCATGTGTCAGTCCCTGGATGCTGCAATCCTGGGGCCGGGCGGTGATGCTGCTGCCAGCAGCGCTGGTGACAGACGCACACCTTGTCTGGGGGCTGGGTGAGACACAAGACCTCTTAGAGCCCCCTCCCAGATGCAGAGGACAGAGGTTTTCTGGAGACCAAGGGGCAAGACCTCCGGTGGGGTGGAAACCCTTCGCTCTGCTTTAGCTCATCAAAGGTCAGTCCTTGCCTGATTGGGAGTGTGGTGTCCTAAAACTGCACCTCCTTAAATGCTGATGAATTTGTGAATGGGAGGAAGGCACATGTCTGCACCAGTGCGGGGTGGTGGTGGTGGGGAACTTTTAAAGCATTAGCGTGGAAAGGGGCATTTTTAAAAAAGGCAACTTATGTCTTTTTTCCTCAGCGTGGAGAGGGACATTTTTAAACATAGCAATTTATTTATGTCTTGTTTTTCTCCCAGCTTTTTATTTATATTTTTTAGACACATACTTATCAGGACGAGGTGTGACTGGCGCCCTGGATCTATTGCTGCTGAGATCATGACAGCAGCATCCAGCCAGGGTTTCTCCCACATTGTACCGGTGCCACGGACCAGCTCAGAGGCCAGGGACCAGGATGTGTGCCAGCCCCGCACGGCACAGGGAGGGAGGGAGGCAGGGCACTGCCGCAGGAGCTCGCCCAAGGAACACCTTCCTGACACAGCCGAGCACTCAGTCGTGCTCACAAGTCCTTGCTTGCTCCATCAGCAAATGGGCCTTGCTTGAGCTGAATAATTCAGGTTCTGCAGCGGCTGCTGGTCCCGCCAGGCAGGCAGCACCGCTGGAGAATGCCAACGAGGCCGGTGCTGCAGAGCAGCAACAGCAGCTGTCATTTGGGCCCAGAAAGGTGAAAACTGAATCCTTCCCCCCCTGCCCAATTGATGCCACCCCAACCCCCAGGGCACGTCCTCTTCCCAGAAGAACCAAACTGCATTTTGAAGCCCTGGGAGCCAAGTTGCATGGTCCAGGATGCGGTGCTGGCACAGCAAACCTGCTCCTGGCTGCCTACTATGAGATGTAATTGATGTTGTGGCCTCGGGGACATGAGTGGTGACACGAGGTGGTTTCAGGACAAGGAGCTCACAGGAAGCTGGTGGGCAAATAGACCTTGTCCCCAGATCCTGGTCACTGCAGTCCTAGAGGTGCCCCCGATGCTGGAGGAGAGCTGAGCCAGCCTGGGTTTTCCTTGCAGCATCCCTGACCTTCGCCTCCTCCTGCTCTCCCAGGCCGGGGCTTGATGCTCTTGTCCCCCATTTTGCCATGCCCCCCACTCCATGTTGCAATGTTCCTATGAAGCTGCAGGGATGGCAGGTTCATGAACCCTCATGGTCAGCTCCAGCCATCCCTGCGGCATCAAACGGAGCTGGATGCTTCTGAGCCTGATGAATAAGTCGTGTGCCAGAATAAAATGCCTGGTTCCAGGCTGAGATGGAGGGAGACAGAAGCCATCCCTGTTCCTCGCTAGGTCTGTTTCTGCGGGGCAAAGATGTGCTGATGGGGCTGGGATCGGGGTCCTGAGCGGCACCAGGAGTGTTGGACATTGTGGGGTATCAAATGGGGGGGGTAATGGCGCCAAGCACCCCGCGGCTCGGGCAGCTGTCCCTCCTGCAGCTGATCGAGCTGTCAACATTGCTGCTCCATTTTCTGGATGAACCGGGCTGTGTATGAAATAATTTACTGAGAATCATTAACCTAATGACGGAGGCTTTCGATAAATGGCTTAGCCTGGCTGTGGGGAAAATGGGCTTAATAATAGCTCTGGAGAGAGACACAAAAAAAGAAAGAGGAAGGAGTGGTGGTGGGCTTGGGGCAGGGGGACCGAGGGCAGTGTGGGGGTCTGCTACCAGCCCGCCGAGCCCAGCGGCTCTCAGTCCCATCCCACACCTCTCCTTCATCCCAGCGACGGGAGAGGGGCAGGAATGGGCTGTGAGCACCAGAATCCTGCCCAGCCAAGGGGTTCATGGATAAAACCCCAGGACCATGTCCCAGCACTGCTCCGGGACCAAAGGGGAAACTAAAAAGCAGCTTTGGGACCACAAATATTGGAGTTTGGGGAAAACATTGTGCCAAAGAAAGTGCAGAAGGTGTTTTTGGCAGGGCTGAGTGGTTTTCCCAGGCAGGTTTCACCTTGCCCTGAGAGAAAGGCTTGTGTGTGCCTGGGATGGAGCAGCCCCAAAAAGACTGAATCACCCCAAAAAAGTCAGGTTTGGGTCAGGCCGTTCTCCTTCCCTTCGGTAAATGGATGTTGAAAGCAGGGCCACAGGGACACCCTCGATGACACTGGTGGGTGCGGTGAATCCCAGCCCTGCGTGTCCTGCAAGTGACAGTTTGCTGGGAAACAGTGCTATTTCAGAAATCTGCTTCCTTTCTGATTTGCAGCAAAACCCCATAAAAGCCCTCCCGTGGAAGAGCAGCGGTGACGATGGTTTGCTTGGAGCCACCCCACCGCCCCGGGAGCACATCCCAGAGCACAGCGGGTGCCGCCGGGTGCCCTCACCACCTCCCCGGCCCTGGAGTGACAGCAGCGATGCCGCACAGGTTGTGAAATCACATCCACAGCCCCCGTGTTCCTCTGCCCCCCTTCGAGAGAAAGCTTTAATAAATGACCCGGCAGCCCCGCTCCCATCGGGGGACCAGAACCGAGCCCTCCATCCCCTGGGGATGTGCAGCACCGCAGCTTTGCACCTTTGGGCACATTTTGGGGATGCAGCTCCCTGGGATGGGGAGACACTTGGGGATGCGGGTGCTCCTGGGTGTGGGGGGGTACCGAGGGTCCCACCGCTAGCACCCAAACGGAGACCCAGGCCAAGGCAGGACCTCGGCAGGCAGCCGCCCGCAGCCCCGGTGCTGACCCCACCATCTGCTTTCCGTCCCCGCTGGCACTAATGGCTCCGTATTGAATGGCCCTCAGGGGCGGTTCAGGGAGGGTGCAGCAAATGCTGGTGGTTCCCGTCTCGTCTCGTCCCTGGTCGTGGGGAGCCAGGGTCGGGGGGGGGGCTGAAAGTGGAGCTGGGCTCCCGGGGATGCTCGGCGATGGGGGCCCCACAGCCTCAGCCCGGTGTCACAAGGCTGCGGGATGCAGAGCGATGCCGCAGGGAATTATGAATCGCTTCACGGTGGGAATCAGCACAGGGCAGAAGGAAGTTTGGGGAGAAATATTGCCATTTATGTACAGAAATTGTGCCAGACAAGCAGGTTTTGACAAGAAGCTATGAACAGGCAGAGGAAAGAGAAATGCCACCAGCTTTCATCTTTATGTCTTCTTGCAGTTTTTATGTCTGAATCAGAATTAACTTTTGAGCTGGAACAGCACTAACCGCTGATAATTAAGCCCAAAATGCATCGGTCTCAACATTAGATGTCACCCACACACCCCCGTTCAGTCCCCAGCCCTATTATTTTAAATTGATGCAATTATTCATCTTGCAGAGTAATATATTTTTTGTTCTCTGGTGCCCAGTAGACCTTAAAGCAGAACAAATGCTTTAATAAAATTGAGATGGTGCTTCCTGGAAGCCAGAGCACCGGGTTATTAAGAAGAGGAGCAGGTTTGGGAATCTTTAATAAATTATTGCTTAATATTTTTTTCTTGCCACATATCTGTATGATTACTAAATGTTTTCTGTTCACTGATTAACTTTGTTTATTTCTTAATTAGGTTTAGCACCGTCTGTCTCGTGGTTACGAAATAATTGTTTGATTAATGTGCCTGAATTTACAATTTCATTAACCCCCCCCAAATCAGTTCTGTACCAATTAGCCATGCTGTAACATGCAGATCTGGGACATTAGAATGACAATTTTAGCCCATTAAGTAATAACTGTTATATTGATTGGTGATAATGAAGCAGAGGCAGTGAATCCACATTCGGCTGAGTTACAGCATCCTGGGGGGGTGATGCTGGGGGGACGATGGCTGCACCCTGGCAGCACCCACCGCTCCCCACCAGTCCGGTTCCCTTTTGCCACCAGTGGGTGATTAAATGGCTTTAATTGCTTCCTTCAATTTGGGTGTCCAGGTGAGGACGTTAGATTTAGCCGCTGCGGTACATTTTTGGTTGACGCTTCCAGCCGGGGCAGGCAATCTGGGTGAGATGTGCCAAAAGGAGAGCACAGCCGACCTGCGCCTTCCCGGGCACCTCTGCTCCGAGTGGGATAGGACTCTCAATTAGTAATTAGCAACGATGGTGAAATTAACACTTGCCTTTCAATGGCCATGAGCTGTGCCTTGTGGGATGGGGAAGGGATGAGGATGGGGATGGGGAAGGGATGGCGATAGGATGAAGATGGGATGGGGATGGGGAAGGGGATGGGATGGGATAGGGATGCAAAAAGGGATGGGATGGGGATGGGGAAGAGAAGGGGATGGGATGGGGAAGGGAATGGGATGGGGATGGGTGTGGGGAAGGGGAATGGACAATGGGAATGGGATGGGGACAAGAACAGGAACAGGGATGAGGACAGGAAGGGGCACAGGGACAGAGAGGGGACACTGCCAAGGAAGTGGCTTGGCTGCTGACACCAAAGGAGGTGAGACAACCGCCTGGTTGTGTCAGACAGCCAGAAATGTGTCTGGAGAAGCTTTTCCACTGGGGAGGAGGGGAAGGTGGGGGACAAACAAACCGTTTTCCTAGGGGACATGCCAGCCTGTGAGGATGTGACCCTGGTACGACTTTACAGCTAGTAACACTCCAGAAGAGCGGTGTGAGAGCGAGTTACTATATTTGCTCTCATCACAACTGTGGCTTTTTTTTTTTTTTTTTTTTTAATGCTGGATTCTGCTCTCAAAAACTAGGACACAGCCATTACACGTGTCTGCTCCAAAGCTACAGTAATCTCCTGCCATCGGTCAGGGCCGGGGAAGCTGTGGGTTTGCCGGGTGCCAGAGCGCTTCGTGGGCTCCGGACCTGGCACTGCCAGCAACTCAACCACAGCGAGGGGACGCTGGAGGGGACGGCCACCCCCAAGGACCCCCTCAAACCTCATCCTGGTTGTAGAGCTGGGGCTTTGGGGGACGCCGCAGCAATGCCACCCGTGCCAGGCAGTGATGGCCACATGTCCCTTCCTCCCTCCCACCTGTGATGCCATGGCCAGCCGGCTCAGCAGAGGGGCAGGCAGCTCAAAATCTGTTTTTTTTCCTGAAAATAGGTGTGTAGGGGGGGAAAGTGAGGCTGTGGCATGAGTCCGGCTCTTCCTAGACATTGGGAAGTCACTGGGTGCCATCGCTGCGGAGCTTCTGGCCCTCATACATGTCTCTCTCTATACATATATATATAGAATATATACACACTTAACATCTAGGTGTTTCTTTCCCTTACAAGCCCTGTTTCCACTGGTTGGTGGGCACTGCTTTGCCCGGGAAGTCCTGCCTCTTTTTCTTTCTTTCTTTTTTAAACCAGCAATTAATTCCCTCTTACCGGAGGGGAGAAGCACGCCCAGATGATGGCGTGTGCTAGGCTTATCTGTAACACACCAACGAGGAAAAGAGGACAGCAGAAAGGGATAATAACGGCAGATGATGCCGGGGGGAGCTCAGGCTGTGATGGGCACTAAAGGACGGTTGGTGTAAAAACCGGGTGGTGAGTGGCTCCGAGCTGTGCCGTGCATCACTGAAAAAAACCTTCCAGCCCTAAACCCACAGCGTTTTAGCTGCCCTCAGTGTCCCCAACCCAGGGCTGTAGGTCTTTCATGGGGATAAGTTTTTATTTTCCAAATGTCTAATGGGAATTTCCTGCTGCAATGCTTAGAGCTACTTTCCGTGTTGGCTCCAGGATGGGAGACCTGTGGGACTGGGATTGGGACCAGGACCAGGGCTGTGGCTGTGCTGGGTCTTGGACAGGTCTGAGCAGTCTGCAGCAGACAGCCCTGGGGCACTGCTGGTTTGGGGATGGAAGCAGAGCCAGGACAGCACCATCGAGGGCAGATTGTGACTCCGTCAGAGCCAGGCTGGCTGCCCAGCCCGGGGCAGGATGTGGCCCTGCAGCAGTGCTATGTGTATGCAGGGTACCCCATGCTGTCCCTCGCTCCTGTGCTAGTTTTCAACCCCAGCACACACCGAGCTGCCGGCCCGGCTGCCCTCGAAAGCCACCTCGCTCTCCAGCATCAGATTTTACTGATGGCTAATTTGCGATGTACCGTTGGCCTTCGTCACGCCAGGGAATGGCTGAAATACTGTCATTCTCTTTCGTATGGGAACAAGCAGACCTGAACTTTATGGGCTTTATTCTCCCTTCAATGCACTAACATTGAGGGGAATTATCTGCAGAAGTCTCCCAGGAGTCATTTGGAGGAGGACAGCCCTTGCCGAGCTCTGCTCCCAGCCAGGTGCATAGCAGCAGCAGCAGCAGCAGCAGTAGTAGTAATAATACTAATACTAATACTAATACTAAATACAATGGCCACCTTCAAGATAAGGGGAATGGCTCCGGACAGCACAGGCAAGGCTTGTTTCTTTTGCAAGAAAGGAGAGGAGCCCTGCACTTCTGCTGAGCGGCTGCTCCATCCCAGTGCCAGCCCCAATTCCCAAAATGGGGCTGGGTGAAGCCCCGTGGGAGCCATCCCCCTGCCCTCAGCCTGGCCCTCGGATGCTCCTCGCCAGCAAGGAGGAGGTCAGAGCAGATCACTCTGCCAGCAGCAATCACCGACCATCGCCATGCAGGATCTGCTAGGGGAGGCTGGTGAAACGGGGTGAAAAAGAGGGGGTTTGAAGGTTTTCATGAGTTTCCCTATTCCAAGCAGGAATAAGGCTAGGCTCACCTCGCTGTGCCCTATCTTTTCCCCATCCAGCGGCATCTTGAGTGCAAACCAGACCTAGGGAGGGCAAGGAGCATCTCTGTCTTCTGCTGCTTGCCGCAGCAGTGCTCGGCACTGCCTGGCACAGCACGGGGGAGCAACTGGCTCATTTATCAGCCAGCGCTAAATGAAGATGCCGAAATCCCGTAGCAAAGCCACACGAAGCAATTTTGCCTCCGGATTCGCTCCTCCATTGAAGCATCAGGATGAACCCACGTGCGCAGATGGTTTCTCCGTTCCTCCCCCGGCAAAACACCTGCGCTGCCTTCCCTGCAGCGGCTCCCACGCCGCCTCGCCTGCCACGAGGATCTGGGGACCTGTTCAGGTTGGGGATGCCCTGACCCACCGGTCACCCTGGGGATGGACCAAAACCACCCCAGGGCCATTGCCAGGAGCAGCCACGACCGCAGGCTGAGCCCTAATGCTTCTGGAGTGGGGGGACAAAGTGGTCACCAGCAAATTTACAGCCCTGCCGTACACCCTCTCCATCTGTGATTGAAGATCTACGGAGCCAGGCCGGGGCTGGCCACTGCCACGCGGCGGAGGACAGAACATTGCCCGTGCCCTTGCCCCAGCCCTTCCCCACATCCATCACTGTCCCCCCAGGCATTTAATCACATATGACCCATGTTGGAGACCCGTGCTGCCCCAGGACTTGCTGCAGGCATGGTTCAGCCCTGATGATTTATTTTCCTGCATCCTGGCCACTCAAATCCTAGGTGTGCTGCTGCCATCCCCCTGCACCGAGCGGGTCCCCCGCGGTGGGTGCTGCTGGGCAACCCTCAGCACGTCCATGCAGACCGTCCAACGGGCAGGAAAATTCCTTCCCTCAAACACTTTTGCCCCAAAATCCAGAAGTTTGCAGGACAGGAAGAAATTCTTACCGTGGAGAAGCCTCTTGCTGGGGGCTGCGAGAAAGGGTTTGGTGATGCCGGCTATCGCAGCCTTCCGGCACAGCCACAGCCTGGCACCTGTGCCTGGTGCCCACCGCGCTCCAATGGGCACTTTGCAAGCTACAAAACACATGAAAGACAAAACCAGAGCCATCAATTAGTGGAAAGAAATTAAAATAAAATCTCTTTTCGAACTTTAACGGGTGGTGCTGCGCTGGGCTGTGCCTTCACGGAGGCTGCGGGGACACGGACTGCAGTGCAGGATGTCTCTCCGATGCTCATTAAGCCTCAGGACACCCCTGGGAGGTATTTTATCTGCATTTTAGACTGCATTAGCCCAGAACAATTAAGTGCTGGGCCCAAGGTCGCCCAGTGGCAGCCCCATCGATTGCAAAACACTCATTCCTGGTGAATTCCTGCACTGCTCCTTGCTTCATATTTAGGGGGGAAACGGCTCTCGCTGAGGATGCTTCGGGGTTGGGCTGCGTGGGGATGGTGCTGTCCGGCAGGAGCCCTGTCCGGGGTTCCCCCGTGGGGTGCGTTAGCTGAGCCTGTCCCCGAATGCATATTTTTTTTTCTTTTTTTTTTTTGGGGGGGGGAAGTGTGGGCTCCTATCTTGCCACACGCAGCTAGAGATCCCAGATCCCCACGTTTCCTCTCCTCCCCAGCGGCAGAGCCCCCCAGGGACCAACAATGCTGACTTACATCTGCCTGGCACCTGCACGGGTGAGACGGAGCCTGTGCCCCATGGCTTCCCCCGCTCGGTCCCCACACTGGGGGGGTCCAGCCACCCCCACCCCCACAGCTGTACCAGTGCTTGGGGCGGCATCTCCCGTCCCATGCAGCCCCCCCACCTCCTCCCACCCATGCCACCCCGTTAAGCCCTCCTGGGGCTGTCAGCCCCCTTCCCTTTTGTGTGTGGGGGGCCCGACGGGGGACGTGGCCAGATCCAGCCAGAAATGCATGCTCACTCTCTTGTGCCCCGAACCATCCCCTCCTGCCCCAAAACATCCCCTCCTGGCCCAAACCATCCCCTCCTGCCCCAGGCCAGCATGGAAGCAGAGTCGCAGAGTGTTGGCTTTTTATAATTTATTAGCAGGGCGATCTGATTTATGCCCTGCTCCCCTGGGACCTGCTGACAAATGAGATGTTGTATTTCAGGAGTTTATCCTGGGGAACAAATAAATAAACAGAGAAATGGAAACCTCATGAATTTTTTAAAGAGCTTATCAAAATCTTTGTTTTTCCCCTTTTTCCGAAGGCAGAATGGTTGAAAGGGGAATTATCCCCCTCCATCTTCATTCTCTGCACTTCTTTTCCCTTCAATCTCTTAATCCTCCTCCTTCCAGCTTTAATCCACATGGTTGCCTCTTGTTTGGTTTTTTTCTTTTATTAATCCCCCCCCCTCCAAATAATCACAAAACCAATGCCAAGATGCCAGAGGCCCGTGTCCATCCTCCCGGCCCCACGGCTCCGGCGAGCATTCGCAGAAGCCTGTCTCAGCATTACAACATGCCCCCTCCTTTTTTTAGCTTCTCTTACCCTAAAATGACCCCCTTGATTTGCAGCCACGGGGCGTTTCTTCAGCTTGCAGGCAGCAGGGCTTGGGCAGCCATGGCTGCCTGCACCAGGAGAGCAGGTCCCTCCCAGGAGACTCACATCACTGTTGCTGGCATCCTAATGAGTTAATTAAGAAAAATCAGGGCAAGAGAGGTGCAAGCTCTCAGGGGATGGTTACTGGGAGATGCAGCCTTCGGGAGATGTTTGCTTTGATCCCAGGGGACCATGGCCACACAGCTGCTTCCTGGGGGGGGCCCAGGGAAATGCTGGCATTGGGGAGGACCCTCGAGCATCTCGTGGCTGCTGGATGGGGACCGCTTCACTATATTCCTGCCCCAAGCTGCCAAAGGCTGGCCCGGCCTTTCCAGTGGCCGGGATGGTGCCGGGGACGTGAGCGATGCTCAAGGTGCTGGAGCTCACGCACACCTCCTGCCTCCGACCCCTCTACCCCNGCAATTAGAAAGCAGTGGGGCAACCCCATTTCAGCTACTTCAGCTTGCTCCTGGCAAACGTATAACGACAGAAAATGTAAATGAAAAAGAAGAGGAGGAAAGGCATCTGCATTGCCAGTAGAAGCTCGTTAGTTCGCAGCATTCATTATTTCTGGGCTCACTCTATTTTCTGCCCCACATCGCTCAGGTTGACCAAAGCGGAGGCAAGCACCGAGAGAACGAGATTTGCTGAATATTGACTTGTAATCAGCTGCTCCCCGATAACCCAACCCAGCTCCCCCAGGCACTCAAACCTCCAGGAAAGCCAGGATTGCAGGCACATTTCCCACCCCCTGGGGAGGTGAGAGCCCCGGAGAAGCACGTTGGGGGCTCAGCGAAGGTATAAATAAGTAAATGACTCAAATGAGGCTCCTTATCCTGCCATCCCCTGGATGCCACCCCCTTAGTAACCCAATGCCTGGCAACGGCTGCAAGCACCAGCCTCATCCTCGGGAGGAAGGCAGAGCCTCGTGCCATGGCCCCGGCACTGGCAGCCGAAGACCCCCGGGGCCGGGATGCTGCTGCAGCATCACCCGCCTGCAAAGGCCTTGGGCTTGAGCATCCCTGTCCCTGCTGGTCCCCTCCCGCTGCTGCCATGGGGATGCTGGGGACCAGGGGGAGAGAAACCCCTTTCAGCTGCACCCCTGCACACACACCACCCATCCCCGGGTAAAAAAATTCGCTGCTGAAAAGGTGACATTTCAAATCACAACATGACCAAAATGTGGCTTCAAAACCAACCTTGGTTTTCTACATCCCGGCTCATTAGTGGCACAAAGCAAGAAAGCAACAAGCGACCCATTTAAATTGTAGATTCTGACCTTTACGCTTAAGATCTTTTCAGACATCCTGTTTACAGCTTTTTTTGTGCTGGCACTTCATAATCCTCAAAATGAGATTTTTATGCAACCTTTTTTACTATTATAATGCGCTGCATCCTCTTTTTTTGCCTGATGATCAGCCCTCCTGAGATAGATAGCCTGGGTAATTAGAAGTTTCTGAAAAGACCTATAAATGAGGGCTGCAGCCTGCTGCCTTGGCGGGGAGGAGGGGACAATGGCCGCTCCAGTTTCCCCACCGCAGCGGGACCCGGTGTTTGCCCTGAGCCCTTACGCAATGAAAGTCACTCCAGGTACCAGGGCACAGAGCGTCGTGGGCTCCGCTCCCCTCGATAAGGCTGTCTGCAGAAGCCTCAGCAGTCGCTTTTGGCTCAAAACCCAATTTCCCTGACGTAGGGATTTATTTGGTGACATTAGTACTTGGGGACACTTAGGGCCAATGTCAAAAGTCCCCTGGCAATAACCTCGAGGCCTTTGGGGTGAAAAACGCCCTTAAAGCTGTGCAGAACTGGATGCTTCTGATGCAGCATCACCAGGAGCAGCTCAGGGTGCTGAGTGCAATTTGGAGTCGCTTTGTTTACACCACGGTCAAGAAGGGAAATATATTTGATGTTTCAGGCGGAGCCCTGATTGCTCTTGGGGTAAACATAGCCCAGAAAAGCAAAATAAAACAGTCTTTGAAAGTGATTTTTGCAAGGGCTGTTTTAAACCAATGACTCTAAATTTTCCCTTGCACCCGTCAAAATGGCTGTTGAGTGGCCAACCTGCCAGAGCCGGCCAAATTCTTGTTGCTCCGGCCTGTGCGTGCTGCAAAACCCACAGGCGTGTGTTGGCATTGCTTGGCTGCTGCCCCTCGCCTGCCTGCGGCACCCTCCGTGCGTATATATGCCCTCCATGCATATTCCAGCCCCGAGCTCCCCGTGGTGCAGGCGAAGGTTTAAAGAGAAGCCAACAAGGTATTTGCAGAAAGCAAACTTTGTCCTGATGGATGCTCGTCCATGGGGAAGGCACCGTGTATCCCGTTAGGAGACCTGGAATTGCCAACACCCCGTTGGGAAGCTGCAGGGAAGACATCCCTGTTTTCATAAAATGCAAGACAGAATTACTGGCTTTGCTGGGAAAATGGGACCATTTGGAAGCGGGGAAAACCCTCGGGTGGTGGGACCCACCAACCCGGCACAGGGCTGCCCGGGCAGGGGACTGCCTGGCCGCTACTTCTGTCCCCAGCTGATGGATGGCATGTCTCATCTCCCCCCCCAGTCCCCTCCCAGTTCCCCCCGCAGCCTTGGCTGGAGGAAGGGAGCGCTGCTGGGACATTTGCATGGCCAAACCCAAGAAACCTAGTCCTGGGAGGATAAAAATAGTACAAACAGCTCTTCAGCCCCCAGCCTGGAGCTGAGGCAGCGTTCACCAGCCTGGTTTCCTATGGAAACCAGCTGCCGTGGTCCATGCGCCTGCCTGGGGCAGTTTCCACTGGCTCCCTCGCACACGGATGCTCTCGTATCCAGCATGGACCGAGCTGAAGCTGCGGCTTCCCTCAGCGGGGACAGTAGCAGGATCCATCCCTCCCTTCAACTGCTGCTTTCCCAAAACTCCCGGTCTCCCCACCGTTGGCTCCGGGAGCGGGGGTTGCCAGCGGGATGCTGGGATGCAGGAACCGCAGACACAAGCGGCCTCCCCCACTGCGGGCACATCGCTCGGGGTCCCTCACATCCCCCATGTCACCCGGAAAAATGCCGCCCTCTGAGCCCGTACGCCCGTCTGCAGCAAAGGTGGTTGTGGGAGAAGGGTCCATGGCCACTGAAGGTTGCTGCCTTCATCACGTTAAGGCAGGGGGATTTTTCTCGAGATCCTTTTTTAATTATCTCCTGACCCGGAGGGACTCGGTGTGTGCTGCGGCCTGGCATGCCGGCGGAGAGGGAGGCAGCCGGGCACGCTGCCACCGCGGCAGAGGCAGCACCGGGCAGGCGACGGAGCTTCCAGCTGCCACCAGCACACCCTAAAAATCCCTCCCAGTGCTTAAAGTTGCCGGTAAAGGGAGGAGGGGGGGGAAAGGGCAATCCCCTCTCACCACAATCACTTTAAAATTGTAATTTTTCCTACTCCCAGAGTCGGGAAGTTTTCAGATTCATCTGACGCATATGGATGTATATTTTTTTAATTTTTATTTTATTGTTTTTTAGTTGCTAGCCCCGTTCTCTGGCTGGACCCGAGTGCCGGGGCCGGGTCCCCGTGGGATGTGGGGACACACACACACACACGACACCCCAGCATCACCCTCCGCACCCTCAGCATCCCTTGCCCTTGAGCC
>VYZV01008691.1:116537-146738 GCA_013401275.1 Pandion haliaetus
GCAGGGCAGGTTTAGATTGGATATTAGGAAAAATTTCTTTACTGGAAGGGTTGTCAAGCATTGGAACAGGCTGCCCAGGGAAGTGGTTCAGTCACCATCCCTGGAGGTACTCAAAAAGCATGTAGACAAGGCACTTCAGGACATGGTGTAGTGGGCATGGTTGATGGTTGGACTCGATGATCTTAAAGGTCTTTTCCAACCTAAATGATTCTATGATTCTATGAAATCCTCCTGAGGGAAAAGCCCCTGGGGGGGGCTGGAAGGGACCGTCCCTTCCCTGAGCTCGGCTACTATCCCTGTGACGAGAGCTGCCAGGGATGGCTCCGGGTAGCCCTGGCCATGGCGTTCCCAGGGGAGCACCCTGTCGATCCCGGCTGGCGGGGTGCAGACAGGGATGGTCATCCCTTCGGTCCTGGCTCAGAATAG
Source organism: Pandion haliaetus (assembly GCA_013401275.1). Lineage (NCBI taxonomy): Eukaryota > Metazoa > Chordata > Aves > Accipitriformes > Pandionidae > Pandion > Pandion haliaetus. Next base: position 116,964 of record VYZV01008691.1, read on the forward strand.
AGGATGCCCTGGCCTTGATATCTGCAAAGCCTCACTGGGGGCATGATGGGCTGAAAAGCAGCCCCGGGGTTATGTGGGAGAGCCATGCTGAGGATGATGCAGGGACATCATGTTCCTGTGGGGTGTCCCGTCCCACTGCCCACCCGGCTTCCAGGGCGGGCACTCATTTGCCAGGGGCTTCGCTTGGAGCCGGCTGGTGCATACAGACGTGCAGGTCAAGGGGTGAAATGAGCGTGCATGCATGTGCTTGCACGAATGCGTGGGTGTGCGCGTGCATGTGTGCATGCACAGCTCATCCTCTTGCGGGTGAAATCGGGTGAAATCAGAAATCCTCCACATGCCCCAGAGCCATCCTGTAGCACTTCTCCTGCACAACGAGGCAGAGACGTGTGGGCTCTGGAGTTGAGACTCCCCCCTGCGTCCCCGTCTCCCTGTCCCTAACCCCGGGGCTGCCAGCAGCCAGCATCGCTCCCGCTGCACCGACATCTCCCACCTGTCCCGCATCCTTGTGCCGGCATGGGGGGGGGAGGTTGAACTGCCCCTCCGCAGGGCTGAAAGGCAAAGGAGAGCCCCGGCATCCTTCCTCGCCCCGCGGGGGGATGAGGACTGCAATCCTCCCTGCGTCCTGGGATGCTTTCCTAAGTGTGCCTTTCTTTTCGACTTGCAGGTGGAGATTTCTTGCCCTGGGAGTGAGATGAATGGCGCTTCGTTAGACAAAGGGTCCCAGTCAGCATTTCAGGCCCTGAGACGCGTCCAGGGACTTTTCATTCTTTGTCTGAAAGGGCGACGGTGCCGTTTCCATTAGAGAGATGCTTGCGAGAGCCGGTGCCGCCGAGCGGAAAGGCGAGCGAGAAGAGCTGCGTCAGCTGATCGGCTTTCAAATCACCTTCAAACCCTCGATTTCCTTAACATGATCCCTCCATCAGCTGATTCTCCGGGGCACGGCTGGGGGGCTTTGCCAGGAGGAGAATAAACCGGGGACGGTGACAGCCAGCGCTGGAGAAACCTCCCGTGCGCGGCGGGGGAGCCTCAAAATCCACCCCCACTGCCTTCCCCAGCCTTCCCGGACTTTTTAGGGTCAGGCAATAGCTTTGCACGGCCTCACCCTGCAGCTCCTGCCACGCTTTCGGGGCACCCGTCTGCTTCCCCGGTACACCCCGGGAGCCATCTCCATCCCGGGGCAGGGGCAAACCCCCCTCTTGGAGCATCCCTGGGGCCGGAGAGCAGCTCCCCTGCGGCGCCGGCTGCTGGGGAAGGGATGAAGACGCTATGGCCAAATTATTGGTAAAACTCCAGCGGTATTTTCGGCGAAAACCTGTGCGTTTCTTCACGCTGCTGGCTCTCTACCTGGCAGCCGGCAGCTTGGTTTTCCTGCATTCGGGCTTCACCGGGGAGCCCACGGTGACAGGGAGCCAGCGCGGCCCCGGGGCCGGCAAGGGACCAGGGCTGACCTACCTGGGGGTGATGCAGCTTAGCCGCGGCTTCAAGGCAGCGGTGACGATGCCGGAGGGGGGACGGCGACATGGACCTTGGTTCAAAAGCACCTCCAAGGAACCAGCAGAGAGGGGCAAAGCCGGAGACTACGGCAGCACCCGGAGCCGGGTGCTCAGGGGCAGGAGCGGCCGCGAGAAGGAGGAGGACAGAGGTAAGGGCTGGGGACACGCATGTCCAGGCAGGGGTCCCTCCTCTTGGCCTCTCCCAGGGAAAGCCTCGTGCGCTGGGGCAGCGGTCTCCGAACTGATTTGGTTGTGTACCCCTACAAGGAACAAATTTCTGAGCACACATCCCCATTAAATGTGTGTTTATTTATTTACAAACCGTATGCATGTGCTACCCGAGCACTAAGATTTTCTTCCCCCACCCCAGTGGACTGTCCTGCGCATCCCCTGGGGCATAGCACCCCGCTTTGGAGTCCACTAGTCCAGAGGATGTTCCTAGAAAGTTATTCCTCCTTCCCCTCTCTCCAAGTGCCAATAATCCACTTTCCTTTTTCCATTTGCACTTTTCCCACTTGTGCACCACCAAGCTCCGAGGCACACCTTGCTGGGACAGGCGCTTTTGGAGGTGCCACTGGGGAGAGGCTGCACCCCCAGCTTCATCCCATCCTTTGGCTGTGCCACGGGCCAAATTCAGTTTTAATTCTGTTGGCCTCAATGAACACTAAAACCAGATTTGTGGCCTGCTGTTTGCGTTCCTGGGGTGTTCAGGCAGGGGCCGGCTGCGATTGCCTTGCAGGCACTGAAGTGCAGGCAGGCGCGGGTGCAGGCAGGGCTGGGGTTTGGCCTTTCAAGCAGCCTGGCTGCTGCCTGGGGTTCGTGGTGTATTGTCAAGTGAGACCATTATTAATGAACAAGGATAAGCGAATGTAGTGGTTCTCATTGATTTTTAAAATGGCATCTATTTATCCTGAAGGTAGCTGTATGCAGACAGTCGCACACTCGCTCTGAATTTGGGCAGCTGAGAGCTGCCCATCAGGGCTTTTGCATCCCAGTGGTTATTCAGCTCGCCCCCTCCCTTGCTGGCACCGTCGAGCACCCAGTGCCAGCAAACCTCACCCAAAGACACCCCGTGTCTCCCCTCTGCCGGCTCTGCAGCCCCCCCGGCGAAGGAGCATCTCGCACCTTCAGCTGCTGTGAAAGCCGTTATGATTTCTTCTCGTTAATAAAGTGGGCTGGCGGGAAGGAGCAATCCAGCTTATTGCTCCAGTGCCCATGGCTGCGGCAGCGGCGTGCTGGATGCCTCGGCATTCAGGGCAGGAGCTGCAGCAGCAGCCGGCCGAGGAAACTCGGAAGGGAATCAGGAGTGGGAACTGCTGGAGAGGTGCTGGGATGCTGCCGGACTCTTCTCTGCCTGTCATTGCTCGCTCCTGTCTCCTGACCCCCAGGGTGGGCGAAATCTCAGCGAAGCGGGGGGGAAGCATACCCGTGGGGAGCCGGTGAAGGCTGCTTTGCGTGAGCAAGCCTGTGCCCCAAAGCCAGGCTTGCTCAGGAGCTGCCCTATGGGGCTTGGCACATGGGATTCCCCGGGCATCCAGGGCTGGGAGCTGCAGATCCCCAGACCCTTGATGGAGCAGGGAGTGTGCGGCTCCGAAAGAAGCAGGAACCCCCAACCCCATGGCAAATTGGGGGTTTCACAGGGGTCACCGTGCTGAGCCAGGCTTGGTCCCAACCCAGGCAGTTCCCGGGGCGGGGGGTGCTCCTTCTCGGCCAGCGGCCCCGTGGCAGGTCTGTGCTCATGTTTACTCTGGGCAAGATGCACGGTCCAGGTTTGGAAGCAGGAGGAAAAATGGTTTGTGGTGCTTCAGGGACCTTCTCATGCTAAAACAAGATGAAATGGGGATTCCCCATCGTGCCCCTGCACAGAGGGGTCTCTGGGAGCGTTTCTGAGGCGCGTGTGACCGCATTGCTCCATTAATGTGGATTGACATTTAGCGAATCCTCACCAGATGGCTCGTGAGCCCAAGCTGTCAGTCACCATAAAAACCCCAAGCAGCACTCCTGTCCCCGGCCATATGCAACGTGTCCACCGCGATTAACCTCCGCCGGCGCTGCCGCCTCCCCGTGCCCGGCCACAGCAGGGGCTGCGAGGGATGGGGAAGGGAATACTGGGCTCGGGCATTGCTGGCTTTAGCTGCTCGTAGGTGGTCTGGGAATATCATCTTTCCCCTTTGTAATCTGGCGTGGGAAGGCTCGGCGTGGGCAGCGGTTGATGGGAGCCAGCGCAGACCCGGCAGCTGGAGGGGATGCGATGCCACCGCACGAGCATCTCGGCAACTCCTGAGCACGATGGTGCGGAGAAACTCGCCAGCTTGAGAACCCCCCCGAACCCGGTGTGCCCAACGTGCCTGTGGGGCTGGCGGAGCCTCGGGGGACGGGCGCTGAGCACCCGCCTCGCTCCTCTGCTCCTCTCCAACGTGCCTGCTGATTCCCCGGGCCGTCTGGCAGGAGCAGGCAGATTTTAACAGCAGTGGTAATTAAGCAGGGGACAGCTTAAGAAAGCAGCTGTGGAGGCTCTGCCACATGAAATTGTTCCAGAGGGAATACTGGTCCTAAAATCAGCTGTGTTTTAGCTAGCGTGATGTGCAGCTCTGGCGCTGTGCCTCCCTCCTCCTCCTCCTCCTCCTCCTCTTCCTCCTCCTCCCTCTCCCACCATGCTGGTGAAGCCCCGGGATCAGGCCAAGGCATGGGTAGAGAGCAGACCCATCTGCCAGGGAACGGCTTCGGCTCATCTGCATCCCTGTGCGAAGGCGCATCTCCTGCCTCAAATCTGGGGGCTTTTGTGGATGGTGAAGCCGGAGCGGGGAGGAAGCACCAGCCCCAGCGTGGCAATGCCCAGCATCGCTTCATCTCTGCCACATCCATCTCTGGTCCTTTGCTGGACGTCTCCAGCCATTCCCAGCCGGGGCTGGGCTCACCCGAACAAGCAATGCCACGAAGAAAGGGGGACCAGCCACCCCAGGCACGCAGCCAAAGATGTCCCTATATCTTCCGACATTGGCGCAGCTGTCCCAGGGTTGATCAACATGGGCCACCCTTCCTGAAGCCGGGGTGAGCCTCTGGTCCGTTGCCGGCATGCCGTCGGTGTTCTGCAGGGTAGACGGCTGCAGAGGGAGCGTCGGGGGGAGCTGGGAGGGCTCAGTGCCCAGCGTGAGGCTTTTGATCAACCAGCTGGAAAATCAAGGGCAGATATTTGTTTCAAGCATCACCCTGCAGAACAGCCCTGTGAAAACACTTCTGTTCTGTATTTAGCTTGCTAAACAGAGGTGGTGGGTGCTGGGAGAGCCCGGTGAGGCGCTGGGGCTGCTCAAGCGGAGAGGGAGGATGGACAGATGGAGGTGTTGCCCCCAAACAGACCCAACTCCCGGCACGGGAGCTGGGTCCTGATGGCACCGCTCTAGAGAACATGGCTGGGCGATTTGTCGGGATGCTTCCAAGGGGGGGGCATTGGTGACCCAAAGGGATTGCTGCCAGGGCAGGGGAGCAGCCCTGAGTGCACCCAGGGAGCCCCTGCTTGCACCCCGTGCCCGCACCCAACGGGGACCCCAGCGCCAAAGCGGTTTGTCCACATGTGCTGTGCCACGGCCAAGAGCTGCGGTGCTCTCTGGGAGACGAAGTTTTACATTAAGCTTTACATTAAGATGTTAAACACGAATTTGCAATACCAGCGGCCCCAGTGACCAGCCTAGCTCCTGGAAGAGTGAGACATTTGGGGAGTTTAATGACTATTGCTGGGTGGATCTGTGTGTCTGTTCACATGCATGTTTCCAATGTGCTCCAAAATTCCTCTTGGCCCCGTGAGAGCTGTGTGCTGGGGCAGGTCCCCCTCTTGCTGCTCAGCACCCTCCAGCAAGCTCTGCCTAACCTGACCACGCACGTTTCAGCATCTTCCATGTTCGCTCCTCCTTCACTTATTGTCCTTGTATCTCCCTAATTATTCCAGTTGCTTTCCTAATAAATTGCAGCACATATATGTCAAGAGCAATGGATCGAAGGTAATGCACATCAGTCACCGGCTCTGTACAAATAACTGGAGTAATCCTGCTCCGGTTACATCAGTCATGACCAAAATGAGCTGACCTCCTGAAACCTGCTCAGTGCTGTGGAAATGCCACGTTACGCTGAGAGTAATTGGGAGCAACTAAGTTATGACTCTTTAGTGGTTAAAGTTATCAGGCACATTTCTCTCAATCTTTCTCCTCCACCTTCCTCCGGGCTGGCTTGGGGAAGCCAGTTTGCAGCGCTGGTGGGGTCTGCGCCATGTAGGATGGTGGGGAGGGGTCTGTGCGTAGGGAACACCATCGGTGGGGTGTACACGTGGAGTTGGTTCAGGGACCCCCCCAACAGATGCAAAATGCAAGCAGGAGGTGAGAAGTATTATCCCATAGTGTGGTTTGGTATGGAAGGGGCACATGTGGAGATGCTCTGCTATTAGAGGGATAATTTGGTGTGTGATGGAGTCATGGAGGTGGAAGGAGGGACACAGGGTGGTAATCATGTATGGGAAGATGCACCTTGCTTGCCTAGAGCCATGGCTTCACTCTTGACCAGAGCAGGGGAGTCCTCACCACTGCTCCTGCCCAGTCCTGTGCTGCCAGATATCCCGATGCTTTCCCAAAGTCCCTTGGCCGGGGTGCTGGGGTCAGAGCTCTGGGTGGCACAGCTGGAGGGGTGTTTGGTGCTGTGAAAAACAACTCCTTGGCTTGGGATCTGGTGGCCCTGAAGGGACAGGAGCCTCTCCTTTTGTGGCCCCATGCTGGGACTCTGCAGCAGCAGCTCAAAGCCAGAGGCCAGTGGCCACTGCACGTGCTCCAGGATTTCTCCAGGACAGGGTTGCCCCATGCCAGCATCCTGGAGAAGGTGGCCTGAAAGCGGAGCAGATATTTCAGGCTAATACAAAGCAAAAGGTTGCCATTATATTTATCGAGGCTGCGTACCTGAAACAGGGAGCGAGGTGAACCAGACTGGTTTGGGATTCCAAGCATCCCTGCACCAGCACCGCATCCCTGTGTCGGTGGCAATACATCTTCCCCATGGCAAATGCTCGGACGGGAGGAGGAGCAGGGCACTAATGAGAGCACCTAACGAGGACACTGAGCGAGGACAGGGTGGGTGCTGGCGGTGCAGGGCTGCCCGGGGATGGCTCGTGCCCGGGGGACTGGCTCACACCTAACGAGACCCCACAGTTGACACGGAGTGTCGCAATAGGCACAGAGGTGAGGAGACGGCTGTTTGTTTTCAGATTATTGGGAAAGGCTACATTTGTCAAATAAATGATTTCATCGTAAGTATTTATTCAGCTCTATTCCCTGTCTATTGGCATCTTCATCTGCTCTCAGCACAGGCATCAGCCTTTGTTGGTGCTGGGCAAATATCCTCCACATTGATGTCTGGGGCTGGGGAAAATGAGCTGCTGGCTGAGGAAAAATTGTTTTAAACCGTAGTTCTCCATTCTGCCCACCCCTGTGTTCCTGGCTGGGCAGAGTGAAGGGGATGGGTTATTTTACCGTGTAACTCATCTCTTCTTGGATCCGCTTTGCTCAGTTTTAAGGCCATCAGGAAAGAAGAGGACGGAGAGGAGAAGCCTCAGTGCAGAGCCACAGCATCCTTTCTATCTGTAGTGGGTGTTTCTGGGCTTTACTTACCTTTCCTTGCAGCGTTTGCAGGGGCATGTTGTACCAGAGCACGTGTTTCTAAAACAAACGAACAGGGTGCATTGCTGCACATCCCTATTTAGGGAAAAATTAAAAGAGGGGGGTGGGAATCGGTGGGCTCAGCCTTGGCTGGTTATTACCCCCCTCTCCTCTACCCTCCCCCCAGCAAGATACGTCGGCTGCTACGTGGACAACACTCGCCGGCGAACGCTGCGTGGCGTGTCCTTCTTTGACTACAAGAAGATGACAGTCTTCCGTTGCCAGGACAACTGTGCCGAACGGTAGGGCGGGAGACGGGCACCGCATCTTCATCAATTCCCGCACTCCGCCAGCGTTTCTCTGTTGTCACAGTTCCCTGCTCCGGCTGTTCTCCTCCCCTTCCTCCCGCCTTCCTTCTTTTTTCTTTAGATTTATGTCATTTTTTATTTATTTATTTTTAAATTCACTGGTGTTTTCCAGGGCCCCAGTTTCCTCCCCCCGAAAAAGGGCGGGTGGGATGATGGTCTCCATCCTCGTATGGGGCAGGGGGATGTAAGGGCTCCAATTTGCTGCTGGAGGAGCCTTGAGCCCTTCCATCCACGCAGGGCTGGCCCCACCAAAATGCTGTCCCCTACCAAAAACACCCTCCCCAGACCTTCCCAGCTGTCAAAGCGCATCCATGAGCAGCTGGGGAGGCACATGGATCCCTCGCTGCCAAAGTTTTTTCCTTTCCCAGCATTACACGAAGGATGTGCCCTAAACGTGGTCTGTGCCAGCGGGGCGGGCATTGCTGCCTCCAAACTCCCCCGGAGCCGAAGCCCATCTGTGCAGCATCCTACGGCACCTGGGGACATTGCTGCCATCACCGATCACTGGGGCAGCGGCAAGTCCCCTGCACAGGGCTCATGCACCTCAGCAGGATGCTCGCTGTGACGGACACGTGCCGTGAGCCGAACCGAGCGCTGCAGTGCATCCTCGGCGGTGCCGACGTGGGGCTGCTCCATGCCAGAGCTCCCCCACAGCACCGGCAGCCCCATGGTGGGACTTACCAGTCTGGCACTGCCCCTCTTGAGCAGGTTTCCAGCTCCGCTGGCACTTGGCAAGGACCAGCCTCTGCTGGAATCCTTCCCCCTTTCAAATCCAATCTGTATCGAGCAGCACAGCTCTCCTTCTTTGAAGCCCAGCAAAGTGCCCATCACTTATTCCTGCTCCGCCACCACCCGTTACATGCTGCCCTGTAAGAAATGTCACCCTCTCCTGCTTTATGATCTCTGTGGCCCATGGAGCCCTTGCCCTTGAATAGAATAGAGTAGACTAGAATAGACTAGAATAGAATAGAATACAATAAAATAGAACAGAATAAAATAGAGTAGAATATTGTATTTTCAGTTGGAAGGGATCTACAATGATCCCCTAGTCCAACAATGCAGCCTTGGGATGCCGTGCTGCTTCCAGTGCTGCGTGGGAGCTGGCTGCAGCAGGGATGCTCCTGCAAAACCCCGTGGAGCCGGAGGGATGCCCAGGGACGTGCTGAGCCCCCCCCCCCATCTCCCTCCCCCCAGGGGCTACCTCTACGCAGGGCTGGAATTCGGCGCCGAGTGCTACTGTGGGCACAAGGTCCAGGCGTCAAACGCCAGCGAATCCGAGTGCAACATGGAGTGCAAGGGGGAGAGGAGCAATATCTGCGGCGGGGTCAACCGCCTCTCCATCTACCGCCTGGAGCTGGCCCAGGAGTCTGCCAGGAGATGTAAGTCGACAGCATGGATGCAGCTCCCGCCTTGGCCCCGAAATGGGGGAACCCCTCGCAGTGCCTATGGGGGTGAGCCCCGGCATCCCCGTGCTGTGTAAGCCTGGTCACGGCTCGGCAGAGGGGATCTGAAAGCGGTTCAGGCCTGCGGCTGGAGCAGTTTTGCTCCTGCGAACTGTGGGGATCCCCCTGCGGGGCTGGCTGCTGGCCGGGGCTGGGTGGAGCGGGGAGCCCCAAGGACCTCACTGGGAATTCAGGACATTTTGGGGGACTTTGGATGAAGACCTCTTTCCTGATGGCCAAACAGGACCATTATCATATTCCATGTGTGCTGCTGGTGGAGTTGGCTGCGGGATGAAGGATGTGCGGGAGCTCCAGAAATAGCCGAGGGTGCTCCCTGTCAGAAGCGCTTATTTGGCTCCCAATTAGGCAGCACTATAATTATCCACATTTGCTGCTTTTCTTTCCTCGTCCCCAAGCAATGGGAAAGAGGGTAGTGGCGTTCAGGGCTCCCATCACCAGGCACCCAGCGGAGTGACCACCCCGGAGAGGGGCCGAGGGTGCCTGGTACGTGCAGCGGTGGGCGAGGACATGGCATGGGACCCCTCAGGGCACCGATGCCAGGGGGGACCAGGCCCGCTTTCCTCCCTGGCTCCATCCCTCCTACAGCCTGGGATCACTGAATTGGTAAAAATAGGGAGGAAAAACTAAACCTGACTTTGCTGTCGGGGCTTTTGCTCTGGTTTTGCACTGTGAGCGGCCGGGTAAGCTCGTTAGCAAATGTGACTTCACAGCCGGAGGGTGACGAGAGCTGGAGAAAAGCAGCTGCTGTGCCGATGGGTGGCTGGAGAGGAGCGGTGGGGGACGGCGATGGGCACAGCGGGGCACACAGAGGTTCCCGTGCCTGGGGAGGATGCCTGCGGGTTGGCAGCGGCATCGTTTTTGGGGTGCAGTCCCCGCTCCTCGGGGCCGGGCCGGCATCGCTCTCAGCCGTGGTCTCTCTCCCTCGCAGATGGCAGCGCGATATTTCGGGGGTGCTTCCGCCGGCCGGACAACGTCTCCATCGCCCTGCCTGTCAGCCAGCTCATGCTGAACATGTCGGTGGACAAGTGCGTGGACTTCTGCACCGAGAAGGTACCGGGGGGTCGAGGCGGGGGGGTGCAGGTTGAAAGCTTAATCACCTAAATCATCATCAGAAAGGGTCACACTGGGTAAATTTTAATCCAATTTAGTCTCGTAATTATGTGTATCCAAACTACAAAGGATCAAATTGATTGACTGTGTCTTTGCTGTGGGGAGGGACTGGATGGCAGCTGCCCGCAGGAGCAGCACCCGCTGCCTGCCCTGCCTGCTCCCCACGGCTCTGCCTCCCCCAGCAGGCAGAGGCCACCCTGGGGGGGCGGTTTGGGCAGGGGTATCACGGGGTCCTTCTCTGATCTAGGGATGCCACAGTGCAGCTTGCTCCTGGGGCATGATGCCTATAAGCAGGCAGGGGAAAGGCTGGCAGCGGGCATTGCCGGAGTATTTATTAATCAAAATTAGGTAAATTATCAGGTGGAGGAAGAGAAAGACATGCAGGTGGGGACAGTTGTGTCCTCCCTTCGTGGCCTCCTCGGCAGAGGATGGTGGGGAATAAACCATCACACCAGTTAAATACAATCGGCCGCTCCATCGCTGGCTCTACTTTCCCATCACTGCCGGGAGAGCTCGGGGCTGGGAGGTGTAAATAACCGGAGCCCCTTGATTAACCCAGCACTACCGCAGCCTGGTGGTAAATCGCCTGTCAGCTGCCGAATGGGCCTCGTAACTCCAGGCTTGGAAATGCCGGCAAGGCTGCCATGGGGCTGTGTGGTGGCTCTTAGTAACCTCTGTGCAGGTGGCAAACTCACAAATGATGTGCCACGGCTCTGCTGGGAGCACCAGCACCCGACGTATTGCTGCCCGTGCCAGCAGGCAGCTCGACTGTGCCCAGGAAAGTTGGGGCTCGGGTGTTTTTGGGTGTCTGCAATGAGCTGCTTGTACAACTGGCTCGAGGGATGCTGCAAACCTCCCCACGCTTCACAGCAGGGCCGGGGTGGCAAGGACGGGCACGGGGGGCAAAGGAAAGGTCTGCCACGGGGGCCGGTGCCGGTGCCGCTGGCTGCCCCCCCCATCCATCCCCACAGGAGTACCCGCTGTCAGCCCTGGCCGGGATCACCTGCCGCTGCGGCTTCCCCACCACGCTCTTCACCCTGCACGAGCGCGAGGACGAGCAGCTCTGCGCCCAGAAATGCGCCGGTGAGGAGTTTGAGAGCTGCGGCACCGCTGAATACCTCCTCGTCTACCAGACCCAAGTGCAAGGTGAGCCAGCGCCGGGCTCGTCCTGCCTGCTGCCGGGCAGGGGGACAGGCAGGGACCCCTTCGGCACGGGTACCAGCACCAGTTTCCCAACCCCTTCCCGGGGACACTGGCAGAAAGTGAGCGTGAGCTTGCAGCATCTATTTGGCTTTCATTAAAAATTACCATTTATTTTAATTTCCTGGGAAATCAGTCTTCCCCTGAACAAACAGCTTTAATTGCTGCCTGACTCAGCTGCAAGAGAGAGCAGTTTGCCATCTGCCTCTGGAAGGATCCCTCCTTGATGGTGCTTGTCCCTCCTTGTCACCGGCAGTACCGGGTGAGCCAGAGCCTGCAGCCAGCCGGTGAACCCGCTGGGGCTTTGCTAGCCAGAGGGGACAGGCTCCAGGGAAAAATATGGGGGAAAAAAGCTGTGACCAGGCAGAAAGTCCCCAGGAGGCTGTGCAGAGAGGGCTCCTGTCCCCCACCGCCCTGCAGGTCCCAGCGGTGGAACCAGCGGGGACAGGGAAGCACAGGGCGAGGGGAAACCTGTTACTGGGAGAGGAAAGGGCTGAATGGAGCAAGCAAGGACTCAAATTTAGGTGGTTTTGCTTCAGAGCAGCTTGGTCTCGGAATGATCCCTGCTTTGGTGTTTGAGGCCGTGCTGGAAACGCTTGTGCATTTGTTGATATAAAAAGCAGGAGCAAATACACCTGTGTTACTCCCTCTCCCCCTATCACGCAGGCAGCAAGCAGCCAGTAATGGCAGAGCACCTCCTGCCCTCTTTGTAGGACTTTTTGGGGTGTTTAGGACTCTTTGGGGTGTCCCTCCGTGCTTCGGGCAGGGTGCAAGGGTGCCTTTCCCTTTAGCGGCCACCTCCTCTCACCCTGCCCTAGCATCTTCCCGGGAGAGAGCAGCACGCTGTAAGGAAGTGGAATATCTCTGTAGGAAAAGCACATTACCGTGCCCTGATGTGCCTTGGCCGGTTCTCACTGCAGACAACCGCTGCATGGACAGGAGGTTTCTCCCCACCCGTGCCAAGCAGCTGGTGGCCCTGGCCAGCTTTCCCGGTGCCGGCAACACTTGGGCACGCCACCTGATCGAGTTGGCCACCGGCTTCTACACCGGCAGCTACTACTTCGATGGGTCTCTCTACAACAAAGGTGAGATTGGGGGGGTGGGTGGGTCGATGCTGGGGGTGCACCGGTCCCACCGGAGCTGGGCGAAGGTCCTGCTGCCATCCCTTGGGTCTGCAAGAAGCGGAGGGCAGAGCCGGGTACCACTGATGCTGCTCCAAAGGGTATTGGAAGGATCCAACGTTGCGTGTGCCCTGCCCATAACCTCCTCATGCTGCCCACTAACCTTGGCAAGGACCGATTTGGGGTAGAACTAGGGTTTCTCCGTCGCGCTGGTGGTTTTTAACCTGCTGTGGGGGTTGGAACTTTCTAGAGGAGAAATCAGACCAGCTCCGACCCAAGCGAACAAGGCAATTCCTGCGGTTTTTGCCCCAAGAAAAGGCCAGTGGAGTTTTATCAGATTGCTCTAGGAACTGGTGTTTGTGGGCTTGGCACTCTCGTCCTGGGATGCATAAAGTGAGAAGCAAATAAAAGTCACGGCTGTGGGGTGAGAAGGATTCCCGCAGCCTTCCAGCTTCAGGATTTAGGAGCGGGTGGTGCTGGGGGCACTGGTATCCTGGGGGACAAATGTCCCCACGCGCTTCCTGAGTAGCTGCAGATAAAAATAGTGACGTGTCAGGGCACCCGGGAACACCGACACTCAAATTAATGAATATTCACTGTGCAAAAAAGCGCTGATGAGCTCACGGGGGGATGGAGGAGGGAGCTGATCTCATTTGCCTGTCCTCCTCGGGCTGAAGGATTTGGTGGAGATCCATCTTCCCGTCCTGGGCGATACAGATATTTGCCCAGTAAATATTGAACGGAGGGGGGATGCTGTCGCTCCCACCTCTTGTGCCCTCCACGGCAAAGCAGCAGTGCTGTGCCCACCGTATTGGTGCTGGGACTGATAGCACATGGGCTTTGGGGACCCCAAATTCAGCAGCAAGGATAAGTTTCAAGCCAAAAATCCTTGAAGCTTTTTCAGGCAGAAACCAGCTCCTCCCAATAACCCACCACATTGCAAGGGGGAGGGAAACAACCAGTTCCCCCATTTTATAGCCATTTACAATAGTTTTATTTGTAGACCTTGAAGGTTTCTCCTGCTTTTCCTTCCCCTTTTGTGGCTCTGAGAGGAAATCCTCCTTCCCTCCCTGGCCCTGGTGGAGCTGGGATCTGTACCTGGGGTACCCATGTAGCTGGTGGGGTCTGTACCCAGGGTACCCCCTAAAGCCCCATTGGCCTAACACTGCAGTCAGCAATGCACATTTCTTCAAGATTTGCCAAATTCAGCCTTTCAGAGATGGAGATGCTCTGCGCTGAGTGATGGAGCCCGGACTATATCAGCGCCCAGTGCTGGCACCCACCCCGGGGTGCAGCCGGCTTTGCGCATCCCACGGAGGCGAGCATCACAGGGTGAAAGCCTTGGCGAGGTTTTGTTCAACCGACCGAGCGCGGGTTTCGTGTTTATTCTAGGCTGAGCGCGTCGGAGGGCCCGGAGGTATCCAAGCAACTGGCAGATTAGCCATCACGTCCCTGTGTTGCACGGCATGGCTGCCGAAAGCAAATTACACATCTATAATTGATGTAATACAGCTACTTACAGCTTATCTCCCCCCTCGGCTCAGCTCTGCCGCCACCACGTTGTTCCCGGGTAGTTTGGGTTGTGCTTTGCAGGGGCTGGGAGTGATGCTTGGCTTAGCCTTGATACTCCGTGCCGGGGCACAGGGGATGGTGGTCCCCTCCCTGGACCCCCCATAGCATCACTGTGGCCCTGGTCTTATCTGCAGCCCCATAAGCATGGGGGTTTTCCCCTTCTTAATTTATTGAGAGAATTTAAACGTTGTGGTCAGGGAGATTATAGCTATAAGAATATGTTCTTGACCCTCCAATACAAGCATAAGGTACAGTATGCTGTTTTTTAATGCCAGTGTGTTCTGCCCTGGAGGAAAGCCAGGCTGTGCAATATCACACTGTTGCAGACTGTCTCGCTCAGAAGAGCCGAGCGTGACCGGGGAGGAGGCAGCCCTGCTCGGTCCCCATGCCTGCTACCCACCCTCTCATACATAAATTTTACGTGACTCATAACTTGGGCAAATAAATGATTGCCATCTGGGAGAGGGATGCAAATTCTACTTCAAGCCCCAGCTGCTTTTATCCAACTGTACATTGCAACCTGATATGGCCCCATCGTTCCCTTTCCCCAGCTCACTTTTATTATTTTTTATTAACATCGGCACCAGCTGCTTCTCAGGCGCCCACTTCCTCTGTCCCGGCAGGGTTCAAGGGCGAGAGGGACCACTGGCGAAGCGGGAGGACGATTTGCATCAAAACCCATGAGAGCGGCCAGAAGGAGATTGAATCCTTCGATTCGGCCATCCTGCTCATCCGAAACCCCTACAAGGCTCTGATGGCGGAATTCAACCGCAAATACGGGGGGCACATCGGCTTTGCGGCTCACGCCCACTGGAAGGGCAAAGGTAGGCTGATGGGCTCCCATGGGATCCGGGTGGGCAAGCTCCAGCTCGGCCACCGGAGCTATAAAGCTGTTGTTAAAGCCCAGTAGAGCCCGAGTCTGGTCCCCGTGGGAGAAGTCTGGACTGTGCCACCCCTTTGGAGTCCCTATGTTGGAGGGGCATCTCCTGGGCTTGCAACCGGCACGACCTGCAGCACCCACCTGGGCATGGCCAAGGGTTCCCGCGTGGGTGGGATGGGATGCGATGGGATGGGAAAGCGGAGATGCTTGGCTGTTCGGTGCTGTGTTGGGTCACAAGGGCAGGAGCAGAGAGCTGGCAGTGCCTGGGGACACGAGGCTGAGAAGCAGCCTGGTGCCAGCGGGGAGAGAATGGGTCGGGTGGGCAGGAAGCCAAGGATCCAAACTCTGCCCCTTCTCTGGAGCAGCTCTTCGAGGCCAAGCTGGCCTGAATGCTTGGCTGGGCAGGTGGAGAGCAAGGAGAGGTTAAAAAAATAATAGGATCCATCAGACATCTCCATCCATCACTTGGTGGGCACATGCGTCGGTGTGGGGCTGCAGCGTCTCCATGCTGCCACCGAAGCCGGATCCCAGCAGGACCACCCTGCCCAGGGCGGGGGTGTCAGGACGGGACGGGCAGCCCCGTTCCCCAGCAGAGCCAGCCCTGGCACAGGCAGCACTGCGGCGTGGAAAAAAGCCCCATAACTCACTAAGGCAATAGTACCTGCAACAGGTCCTGCCCGCCGCTGCCAGGTCACTCGCCTGCCTCCGTCCTCCTCCTGCCTGTCCAGTGCAATCTCACACGCGCCTGAGTTTCTAATTAGCAGGAGGAAGGCGATCTCCTCCAAGCCCGGGTTATCTGTCCTTCCCCACGGCAGGGGCACAGGAGAATGGACCCAGCCCCAGAAGCTGCAAAGTCCCCAGCTGGGGGGAACCCCCTGCCCCTTTGCTGGGCTCTCCCTCTCACCGGTGCCGGCAGCAGGAGCGGTGGCAGCCACCAGCCTGTCCCTATGGACGTTAGCAGTGGCAGGGTGTTATTTCTGTGTGCCCAGCTGCTCCGGAGACACTACCTTTCCCATGCACAGGCGTATTGTGGAGGCTTGTTAATTATAGCAATTTACAAATTGTTGTTGTGGAATTGACTTCATTGGAAAGAGTTAAAATATTTAGCTTGATTGAACATCTGCTACCCTTAATTCAGAGTTTATTTAAGGGGAGCTTTTGCTGTTGTTGCTGTTATGTGCCTGGATTTTGTTATCACCATGTGCTTGCAGCACCGGAGACGGCCCAGGCCCACTCTCCCCACCACCCCGTCCTGTAAAAACAGGGAAAAGAAATGTCCCACTGCTTCCTCGGTGGCTTTTCTCCCTGAGCAGGTCTCTGGGCTGGCATCGCCCCCGCCATCATGGGGTACGAGCTTCTTGCTAGTTTTTATCCCCATCTGCTTCACTCCAAAGCACAACAGCAAATTGCAGCTACAGCCAGGACAGGGAATGCAGGACGGAGCCCCAGCATCACGGGAACTCTCCTGAGCTTTCCCGGTCCCAAACCCCCCCACCACTGTCCCACACCTCGTGCCCCTGAGGAGACGGGGAGGGGGCAGGCAGAGGGGACTCTTTCCTCCACCCCAGCACGGTCCAATTTGGACACATATCAAAATACATCACCAAATTCTTTCCAGAGGATGTACGGTGTAATTAGCTGATGGGTTAATTGTCAGGTTAATTAACAACAACTTGCCCAGAAAGATGGAGATTTTCCATCACTTGAGAACTTTAATCAGGCTGGGATGGTTGCTGAGAGCTGTGGTTCAGCACTAAGGAAGGGTCGGAGACCCCCGTTTCGCTGACCCTGCGTGGGGGCTCAGCCCGTGGAGGACCCCGGCCGTGGAGCCCGGGGGGTCCCTGCGGGACTGTCAGCACCCACCCTGCCCTCCCTCCAGTGCAGGAAGCAAACGCTCAGCGGGGACAGTTCGTTTGTGCCAGGTTTGCAATTAGCGCTTGGGTGTGTGGTTAAATATATCATCCAGAGGACCAAAAAAAAAAAAGAAAAAGCGATTAAAGGTAAGTAATTAAGACAGGGCACGGGGCTCCCATCCCCAGCCTTCCCAGCAGATAGCCCCTTGCTCCCCGCAGTCCAGCTCTCCAAACCGTTTCCTTCTCCAAGGAACTAATTTGGGGGCAATTTTGGAAAAAAAGCTGTGCCCTCTCCCCAGACTCACCCATGGCTGCAGGTGCTGGGGGGGGAGGATTTTCTTTCCCCCCACCGCATTCTCAGCCCTGCATGGAGCCCACGGCGGCCGCGAGTGCCGTGAAACCCCTGTTTGGTTCCGTGACATTAATTTTACGATATCCCTGGAGCGGTTCCAAAGCAAAGTTTTATGTGATATGATTACACAAGGTGAATTGTCCTGTATCTGTTTAATGAAACAGATACTGTGTTTAATGACTCTTCGGGGAATTAAATACAGTTAAGCTATTAATCAGGCATTGGTTTCTTGGGGAGGACAAGAGGAAGAGGCAGGTACCCAGAGCTTTTATGCATCATGAGATAGATGTACATGGCACTGCCAGGAGAGTTGCGGTTTATTATTGATGTTTCATTATCCCTTTTATCACCTGACTTTTATGGGAGGATCAATTAGCGAGAATTGAAAGATTTCAGCAGGGAGCGCAGGTGGTAGCCGTGGGAAGGGGGATGCAGGAGATGTGGGAGGACACAGGGGACACCCACAAACCGTGTCCTCTGCTCCTTCCAGAGTGGCCAGAGTTCGTGGCGAACTACGCGCCGTGGTGGGCGACCCACACCCTCGACTGGCTGCGCTACGGCAAGAAGGTGCTGGTAGTGCACTTCGAGGACCTGAAGCGGGATCTCTTCGTCCAGCTGCAGCGGATGGTGGGGCTGCTGGGCATCGCCGCCTGCGAGGACAGGCTGCTCTGCGTCGAGGGACAGAAGGACGGCAACTTTAAGCGATCCGGCTTGAGAAAATTGGAGTATGACCCTTACACCCCCGAGATGAGGAAGATGATCAGCAGCTACATCAAAACGGTGGACACGGCTCTGAAACTCCGAAATCTGTCGGGGGTCCCAGATGACTACTACCCAAGATGATGGTGACGATGGCGGGGGGACCTGACCCTGCGTGGCGAGGAAAGGCTCGGTCTTCCCGGCCTCTGCCTACTTCCACCCAGTGGGTGGCTTTTCTTTTAATTCTCCATCTGCTGCTATTAGCTGTTAATCAACTCCCTGCATGAGCAACGAATGGTCCCCAGCCATCACTGAGCTTGCTTGGCCGACGCCGACGTGGACCCGGGCACGGCGGCAGTGCCGAGGGGATGCACGGTGCCTTCCCCGCCGCAGGGTTCCTGCTCCATCCTGCTCCTGTTTCGGCTGCCGCAGCCCTCCTTGGCAATGTCAACGGGTTATTTGTGCCCATCCCTTCGGGCTGGCTGGAGGGGACGCTGCGTTGCTCATGCTGTGCCTCACGCACCGCCCCCCCCCTGGTGCCACAGGAGCTGAGCAGCATCCCCAAATTCCCCTTGCTCCTTGGCCAGCCCTGGAAGGCTGCTGCCCATCCCCGGATGGAGCCCATCGGCCTTCCCAAGGGAGGAGAGACCAGGGGGGCAGGGATGGGGTTGGCACCGCATGGGCGATGCTCCCATGGATCCCAGTCGAAGGTTACGGAAATTGGGAAGGCTGCGCTGCGGAGAGCGATGCCTCAAATGAGGTGGCCGTGTGTCCCCCGTGCATCATCCGTTGGCTCTGCGGAGACCCTCCCTGAGCCTGGGGATGGGGGGGTCCCTGGGCCAAAGCTGGCATCCCCAGCCACAGCACTGGGCAATGTTGCTGCTCCAGCCCCGGTGCCCCGGGGGAGCCCCTGACCCCCACCTGGGGGGGCTGCAGCAACCCCAGCCCTGGGCTGCGGGTGGAAGCCACTCCCACGCATGTGGGCAATGCTCAAGAGGGGCACGTTGACCCCAGATGGAAGAGCTTACGGGACCCACGAGCTCATGTGTGCTTCATTTCAAAAGCTCACGAGCTGGAACAGCCCCCCCAAAAAGCAGTTTTGGGGGCCACGTACTGCAGCCCAGCCACATCAAACCCACGCGGCAGCAGGGAGCAAATCCTGCGGCTGACCTTTTAGGTTTCCCTCTGGCCAAATCCCAGTCCCGCAATGGGTCCCCCCTCTGTGCCCGCACCCTCGCCCGCTGCCTGCCGACGAGCAAGCGAAACCAAAGGATCTCTGTGCGCATCGGGAAGATGCCATTCACCAGGCTGGCTTTGTGCAAAGCTGCATGCGGTCCCCCCGCCCCGCGCCACCCTCCCAGCCCATCCCTGTCCTGGCTTTTGCCGCAAACGAGCTCCCTCCCCTCCTTCCAACCCGCAAGTTCCCTTTGGATGTAGGTGCAAAAGCCATATATTGTACGCAGCCTTTTCTAGAATTAGGTAATTAACAATTGTCTTTTAACTCTTGATCTTGATAGAAATACATGCACAGGTCAAAATCTAGACACCGCTCAATCTATATTCAAAGAGAGAGAAGAGAACTCCATGGAGAAAAAGGAGAATTTAAATAAAATATATTTTTCTAACGTGCATGCGGAGCGGACGTGGGCAGCGATGCCAGGGCTGGGGGGCTCCCGGTCCCCGTTTCTTTGCATGGAGGTGGGCGAATGTGTTTATAGGGAGCAGCTGCCCTGTTTTTAACTCTTCCCTTGACAAATGGCTGGAGGTTTTCTAGGAAAGTGGGTGAGCCCTGTCCCGGCAGTGGGAATCGAGCTGACCCCACGCTCCTTCACTCCTGGCGGCCTCCGGGGCTGCCTACCTCAGTCAGAACAAATCCTCAGGTCAATCCAGCTATTAAAGGAGAGTTTTTGTTGCTATTCTGCCTTCCCGTGTGTTTGTGGGGCTGCCCGAGGACCCTGGCACCCGCCACCCATCCCAGAACAGGGGCTGGATGTCCCCCGGGACGTGGGAGCGACTGGCAGACAGCTCCTCTCCCCCAGCCTTTAATCACATTAATGTTATTCCTGCATCTAAAGTACTGACAATGCAACCAAAGTGGCTCCTTCTTGGGAGTTTTATTACCTTTATATTGTCCTTAAAGACAGGTTTATTTGGGTGCGTGGTGGGAGCGGGGAGATTTACCGCAGGCTTTATTCCCGTTGCCTCCCGTTCTTCCTCGGATCCAGAGCAAGAGCAGGCTCAGTGCAATTTATTCCTTTTCTGTTGGCCGATTGCCCTCCTATCTGGAGTTCGTGAAGTCCCTTTTTTCTTTTATAGTGTTGGGTTTGCAGCGATCAAGACGCAAGCCGGGCATGATTTGTTCTGACAGGCATCATCTGCAGGAGGGGCAGTGTTCCCTTCTACCCCTCAGAAGTGATTAAACCCCAAAAGCCCATTAATCTCCAAGATAAAACAATTAAAGGACGACATCGCATGCAGCCAACATGCTCAGGGTCCTGGGCTGCAGGTTGTAAGGCAGAAGGGGAGGTGTGAGGAGGGGGGCTGGCCCCAACACTGGGACCCCCAGCCCGGGGATCCCCCCCATCCGCACAGCTTGGGGGGGGGGGCGCATCACCGCCTCCACCAAACCCCTTCAGAGCTGATAGCAAAAGGACGGCGGAAGCTCCCTGAGCACCAGCAGGATCACCGTACCTCTTTCCCCCCCGCTCCTCCCATGGCTTTAAGGTTCACTGGAGCTTAATGTCTTTATTTCACCACAGTTGCTTTTTTTGTTTTTTTTTTTTAATTTGCAATGAAATGGAGCGATTGGATGTCATTGCCTCCCCATAAGTGTATGCTGCACATCTGGCTGCACACGCACACCTCTGGCTTCCAAGGGCCCGTGCCTTCACCTCAATCCCGGCTAATGCAGGAGCAGCATTCACGGCCTTGCCAGTGGCTGTGCTCCCTGCACGCACAGCCAAGCCGCAAGCGGAAGGTGAAGGGTTATTTTATTTTATTTTAAAATTTTTATTTATTTATTATATGCCGGGCTAGTTTTTTTACCACACGGGACTGGCATGCAATAATAAAATTTATATTCCCCCTGGAAAGAGAAGCCAACCATCCTTTCTGCATCATTTTCATGTGCAAAGCTCTTGACATTTAATAGCCGCCCTGCTCGGTTGCCTCTGTAATGCCATTAGCCTGACTCGTTGGAGAGCACTGAAATGTGCAGGCAGGGTAGGCAACACTCAGCGTTTCCACGACAGTTTTTAAAAGCAGCAAATCTTTCCACTTAACTCAGCCTGGACGAGCCCTGAGCATCCCCGGGTAGGAGCAGCCGGCTCACACGGCCCCAGCCTGGGGCTGGGGGCTGCCGGGGGGGGTGACCTTGACCACCCTCCTCTGGCTTCCTGCATTAAAAATCATCTCTTTTCTGCAATGTCTCATCCCTGGGAGCATTTTCCTGCCTCCCTGGCCCTGTGCTGGCAGAGGCTGCAGCATCCTCCCTCCTGAGCTGGATGTGTTACTCAGGCGTTGCCTTAGCAACGGCATCTGCACCAAAATTCCCTGCATTTCCCCCAATTCCGTGTGGGTTTTGCGCTCAGCAGGCCGGTCCCTGCGACGGAGGAGATGGTGCTGGAGGAGATGATGCCAGAGAGTGGCTCGAACCAGGGCTCCCTTCCCAGCAAAGGTAGCGGATGCCCCTTTGGGGTGAATTCAGGGGGTTTTGGGCAATGACCCCAGCGATGCAAATGATGCCGGGGGCTCAGAGCAGGTGAGAGGGAAGGGGCTCCCCTTCCTCCCAAATTAAATCACACACAAAGTTCATGTTGCTGTTTAAATGAGAGGGAAATAACCCACCTCCACAGCCTAACACAGAAGCTGCGACAGCACCTTCACAAAAGCTCTATAATGTAGGGGAGATGCGAGTTATAACTCGGAGCAGCAGTAATATTCATCTCTGACAAAAGAAGCATGTTTATTTATCGGCTTTACTATTTTCCGTAAAATTTACAGTTGACAATCTGCCTGAACGCAGCAGAGATAATTTAAACATGGCTCCAACCCACCTGGCATCAAGGAAAGGGAAAGGGTAACGTGGGGGTTTTGGTTTTTTTTTTTTGCTTAATTCCAATTCCAAATAAAGGGAGTGATTTATCGGAGAAGGAAAGCACAGCTTTATTTCAGGGCCGTGACAGCTAATTGAAAAAGAACAGTCATTAACGACGGTAATGTGTTCCACAGAAATGATTTTGGTATATTCTGGAGTAATTTCCCAACTGCTCATGTGAAATGAGACCCGGTCCTGAGTTTCGGGGCCCTGCGAGCGGCAGGTAATTACGGGGAGGCAGCAGCGGGGAGGGCCCACAGAGAGGCACGAGGCAGGTTTGGCACGCTGCGAGGATGCGCTGGGCGAGGACCGGTCCTGCCGTGGGCTCCCATGGCACCGTCCCCGGGGTTCTGGGGGTGCTGAGCCCCACGGCGTGTGGGGAACGTGGGACCCCGATGGGCTCGTGGGGTAGGGAGAGGTGGGATGGCTGTGGTTGAGGAATGGGGTCCCGGGGTTGTGGATTGGGGTCCTGGGCTAGGGCTGGGGTCTTGGGCTGGGGGTCGAGGTCCCAGGGCTGGGCATGGGGGTGTTGGGCTGCGGACCAGTGTCCCACCTCCCAAACCCGCTGCTCTTCTTTCCTGGCCAGCCCTGACCCACCCTAAAATCACAATACCTATGACAGCCTTAATTGCAGGTCTCATGGGGATGGTGGTGGCTCTGGATCCTGTTCACCCCTTGACTCTTAGATGCTAAACCCAGGTGCAGCCCCAGTTACCGATTTCACCAACTCCTGCCCCAAAAGGGGCTGCAGACCCTGGCTGGGCGGCTGCCACCGCGCCGGCACAGAGCGGGGCTGGCCGTGCCAGCCGGCCCTGGGGCTGTGGCTCCCACCGAGGCCCTTCCCTGGACGCTAATTACAGTTTTTGCACGTCGTGCTCGAGTTGGCTGCAGTGTCATTAGCCTCCTGCCGGCATTAATCTAGAGGACGGTGTTAATTCATAGCTAAGGACGTCTCCCAGCTGAGCAGCGAGTCTATCAGTCCCTGCAGGAGTGGGATGGACCAGGGTCAGTGGGAAGCCTCCAAGGACCCATAATTTAATATATTGGACCGTCCCATCACCACAGGGGACTGCAGCCAACACAGCAGGGCGAGCTTCCCTCCCCTGGATGAACAAAATGTATGGCACCGCAAAAAAATAGGAGCGCTGAAAGGATGCATCTTCGCCCCTTCTGTGAGATGCCAGGGTATGCCTGTAGTATTTAGGCAATATCACAGGAATTGGGGCAATATTGAGCTGCATTTCTTTGCCATGTTGCCAAAAGGGAAAGAAAAATCTGCATAAGAGGCTCGTGCACACTGAGCGGTTCTGCTGCTGAAGTTTTATGATGAGTATTTCTGCCCTGTTTCTGTTTTGTATATATGCATTTTTAATGCTCTCTGTTTGATCTGTTTACTGCCTGCCTCGATAGGTGACATGGGAACAGAATTCACTAATATTCCCTGGGGAGGTTCACTCAATGCCTGGCGGGTTACAGGGTCCAGCGGGTGAAACTCGGGGGATTTTTCTCTTCTCTTCCCAAACATCATCCCAAACCTTGCCGGGATGGGGGCAACCAGCAGTGGGAGGGGATGGACCAGCAACACGCTGCTTGTCTAGGGATGTCTGGGTGGATGGGGGGGTGGGGGGGGGGACAGAGCACTGGGAGCCCACTGGGGGGCAGGAGCCGACTCCCTCCCCGCTGCCCTGTCCCCCCAAAACAGCTCCAGGGACAGCGTATGTCTGCGGGGTGTGCGTGGGGTGCAGGAGGTGACGGGGGAACCAGCCTCCGCCGGGCGAGACACAGAGAGCTCCCAAGCAGAGACCCATCTCAGCGCTGGCATTAATAATTCCCTTTTCAAGTCAGTATAACAGAGCGTTTGCCAGATCTTACCTGACAGAGAACACGGCGGGCTGACACGAACCCGGGGGAGAGGCTGGCAGCGGCTCGGTGCACAGATTGACGAAGCAGGGGACGGGGAGCAGACACCGGCCCCCACTGCCGGGCTCACGCTGGACGCGGGCGCGGGGGAAACGATGCTCTTTCAGCTGCTTTTTTTTGCACGGATACTTTTTTTTTTTTCCCCTTAAAGAGCCATTTGGCCTCTTCAGGGACAAATTAAAGGGGGAAACCCACAAAGAGCATCTTTGGAAGATGTCCCATATGAGAGGCTCGGAGTACCGTGCTCCCATCTCAGTCGCTGGCTCCTGGCCATAAAGCCCCAGCCCCGCATCCCCATGCCCCTCCGCTCCCGGCTGCTTTCCTGCAATCCCAAATTCAATGCTGGGGATCAGGAATACACACCAGGAAGTGACTGCTTACTGAAAAGTCCTGGCATCTTTCCTGCTCCATGTGATGAGCTTGAGCACATAGCGGGGGTATTTGTATGAAAAACAGGTTTTTTATTAAATAGACAAACAGCTACAAGGACAAACTCAAATATTAGGTTTCCCAAGCTGTCATTATAATGATGATTTAACCCAAGGTTATGTACCAAGTCATCACTTTCTTTTTTTTTTTGGAAAGCTGTTTGCAGTAATAATAGATGGGCTTGCAAAATCCAGCCATGAAAATTAGTGAGGAGCATCCCCATTCCAGCATGGCCTGGGAGCATCACATCGCCAAACCGAGGGGCAAAGGTATGGCACTGGGTCCTGGGGGGGGACACAGGCTGCCCAGCTCCCCCCCTATCCCATGCACGTTGACCCACTCTGTCCCCAAACCCGTCCCGGGGTCCTGTCCCAGCAGGACCGGCTGCTTCTTGCCCCAGTTCTTCAGCTGCCCCAAACCCCGAGCCCAAAAAGCATCAGTGGCTGCTGGCTCCGGAGTGCACCTTGTCCCCCACTGTCCCCCAAACGGGTCCTGGGCTCCTGCTCTGCCTCTGCTAGTTCTGCATGTCCCCCTCACCTCCCTGAGTGGCGGTCTGTCTGTCTGCCCTGTCTGTCCCATCTGTCCTGTCTGACTGCTAATAGGAACCTTACGACCTTTCAGCGGGTAATTAAATACTGTGTAACATGAGTGAGGGGAGCCTGCTCCCACCACCAAAGCCTTCCTCCCCTGTAGCCTCCTCGCCCACAGCATCTTCCAAGGCTGTGCACCGTGCACAGGTTTCATGGGAAAAAAACCCGTGCGGATGGTCCCCGCAGGCGGCTCGGCACTGGGAGCAGCCCCGGGCTCGGCCACGGCACACAGTGCAGCCCAGGGACAGGGCACTGCTCCCCGGGGAAGCGGCCTGTGTTGCTCAGCCTGCTGGTTCCCAGTCCCAAGGAGGTGTGAAGATGCCTGCAGCTGGGTGCTGGGTGCCCAGGGCCCTGTGTTACCGAGAGCAGCACCCAACAGGTGGCAGTCACCATGCTGCCATTAATTTCCCTTATAATCCCCGTCTCCCCACTGTGTTCCCCTTCTGGGTTCAGGCTGGACACCCTTTATTTTCAAGATAAATCCCCCACCCCTCTGCACCCCACTTTTTGCAGACCGGATCTGCAGCATCTCCTACAACCCTGGCAAGGTCGGGCACCTCCCTGCTCTGGTGTTGGGGGACAAATATCCCCCAGCACACATCATCTGGCAGCACCAAACCTGCAGCCAAATGCACCGGATCCATCAGCATCCCTATCCCAGGGGAGATACAGGCAGTGCCAGGGGCTGGCAGCGCTGGGCAGGGAAGCTGCAGGCAGCGCCTCGTCCCTCTGCTCCCGTGTAATGGGAGAGGAACGTGCCGACAGCTCCATGGGATGCAGGTGCTCCCCTCTCTTTAATACATGCCGGCGCTAACGAGGTTATGAAGATCAAGGTAGATCAGCCAGGCATTGCTGGGGGCGGAGGGGGTGCCTGATATCTGTCTGAAATCCAGCTCCCACCGCAGCGTCCGCTATTATCCGTGGTGTTCCCCCAGATCAGGGCTGCAGCTCAATTACAGGGGCTTTGTGATTCAGTTTATATCTGTGTCTGGCATGATCTGCTGCTGACGGGAGCCTGTAAATAGCTCTGTGCCTTTTCCTGGGAGCTGCCTCTGCACTTTTTTTTCTCATTTTTTTGACTTTTAAAAAAAACCCTATAAATAAATATCTCAGCCTTTGCGGGCACCTGTGAGCAGACTCTCAATTGCCAGCCAGCGTGCCGGCTCCTGCACAAAGCTCCCCTGGGCATCGCATGGGCTGGGACCCTCTGAAATGTCCCTGGTGCCACTGGGGACTGCCTGAACCCAGCTCCAGGGCTCAGCTCTGCTCCGGCACCCAGCGCAGGTGGAAGACTCGGTTGTTCCTCGCTTTCCTGGGAGTGAGAGGCTATGGGTGACTCAGAGAAACCAACACATAAATAAGCATGACACCGGTGTCATAGTCAAGAAGCCCAAATGGTGAAGGAACTCCCAAATTAACTGTGCATGAAATTGGATAGAGATGGTGGCTTGGCCCATCCTTCACCGCAGAGATTTGTGTGCGTCGGCAGAGTCTCCCACCAGCGAGGGGCTCGCTGCCTGGTCGGGAAGAGACAAAAATCTTCCCATAGGACCGACTGATCACACCAGGGAGCAGCCATCAATGGAACCAGTCCCCAGGTCCACCTGGATCCAGGAGGGGACAGCAGGTCCTCCCCCAGCACCGCAGTCCCCAGCCCATGGACCTGCTCCATGGTGCCACCCAGGCATTTTGCAAGGAGCCGCTGGGACTCACTGCCCCGAGCATCAAACCGCTCTGCAAAATGTACCTTGTGAAATGTGCCAATCAAAGTGGGGTTTCTTCAAAAGACACTTCAAATGAACCTTTCCCTCTTTTTTCTCCCAGTTTTCCATGTTGGTGACCCTGTGCACAAGCCCAGTCCCCACCCTGGCAGGTGGCCCTGGGTCTGGATCACTTAGAAGACATGTGAGATTTCCAGCTTCACTGACGTTGGGATAGTCAAACCACTCTTATGAAGACAATTCCCAGGGCCTCTCTGGGTACAAAGTGCTCACAACACCATTAAAAACATATTGCGCTAGTACCAATATACTTTAGGACTTTAACATGAGTAACTATATGCGTACATAGGACATAGGAAGAGCGTCACCGCTTTTGCCGTAGCAGGTATCATCCATGGCACATGCCCACTCAGCCACCCATCTTGGGAGCCTGGCAGCAGAGGTGCCTTCCCAGACACATCCTCTGCCCAATCTCCCCGTAACAATGTCTCTGGAAATGGCAGGAATGCCCTTGCCAGGCCAGGCAATGCATAGATTAGACAGGAACACCCTGAAATATTTTCTTAAATAGTTCGGTGCAATCATATTTGCAGTCACAAAGAAAGATTAAGGGTGGTCGTATCTTCTCCACGTGCACAGAGCGGTGTTCTCCAACACCTGCCAGCCCCCAGGCAGCAAGACCAGTCAAGGAATATGCTATAGGACAGCATTGGATTATGCTCGTCCCACACCAGGGGCCACTGCAAGGGTGGCCACCATCATAGTGGTGGGCATGGGCAACACCAGAGGACCTCCTGCAGGCATCCAGGTTGAGTTTAGAGGACTGTCATCTCCTTCTCGGTCATTGACGACATCTTGGAGAAGCTCCTGTGAACAATGCTGGAGTGGCCTGTCTCCTCACTGAGGGCATTCACCAGTCTGGAAAGGATGGTGACCTTAAACTTCTTAAAGTCCTGGCCCATGAAGACATAGAGGACGGGGTTCATGCAGCTGTTGGATGCAGCAAGCGCCGTGGTTATGGGGATGCTGATCTCAAACACGGAGCGTGGGATCATGTCGGGCTCTGTTTCCAGGAGGTTCAGCAGGTGGTAGGGACTCCAGCAAAGGAAGAAGGTGACTATAATGGTGATGATGATCTTGAAAGGCTTTTTGGACTTGGCAAGGCGGTTTCGACGCAAGTTGAAGACGATGGCAATGTAGCAGAAAGTGATGATGGTTATGGGAAGGATGTATCCGGCAAGGAACCTGGTGACATTCACCGTTCGGTGCCTCATTAGTGCCAGGGCCTGGTAAGACTTATTCCTGGAGAGGGAGAAGTTGCTAAAACAAATCACGGAGTTGCGGGCTTGTGCTGTGTCTCGGAAGACAAGAGACGGGCAGCTCATAATAATGCCAATGGTCCAGATAATGAAGCAAACTAAATATGCTAGGTTGGTCGACCGATGGTTTTGAGACCAGACAGGAAAAACCACGGACACGTAGCGATCGAAGCTGATGGTGGTGAGCAGAAGGACACTGGTGTACATGTTGAGGATGAGGAGGAAGGAATTCAACTTGCACATGACTGTCCCAAAGATCCAGTGGTACCGCATGGCCGTGTAAGCAATGTTTATGGGCAGGAAGATGTTGAAGAGGAAGTCGGCGACGGCCAGGTTGAGGAACCAGATGGCATTAACTGACTTCTTCATCTTCAGAGTTATGATTGCGATGACGAGGCCGTTTCCGAGGATGCCCAACACACAGGACACGCTGTAGATGACGACAGAGAGGATCCTTGCAACGTCCTTTGGGTCGTGGGACGGGTCTGTCCACACGCTGCTGGTCTCCTCATAGGTGTAATCTGGGTAGTCACTGTAGTTATCAACATCATCCAAGTAATTGGACAAATTGGAAAGCGCCATTATCTGTAAACAAACTACAGCCTGGTCAGTCCTGGGCTCTTTGGCTGGTGATTTTTCTCTGCGTGTTTCTGCTGAGCAAACACATGGTGTTAATCACAGTGAGCACAGCCCGCAGGAGGGATGCTGGCCCCTCAACATGCATGGGCACGAGGGGCCATGGAGAGAGGGGAACGGAGCACGCAGGTACGGGGGATCCCATGGGGACCCTGCCGCTGGCCCCGGAGGAAGATGCTCCCGTGGCTCCTCCCTGGGTTTTCACCCCCTGACCAAGAAAGATCAGCTCCCTGTGCCACAGGACGTGATTCAGTCCCTCGTCTCCACCAGGATGTGGCTGTAGCCTCATCCTGCAAAAAATGTCTTTTACCCTCCTACTTTCAGGGGAAAAACTAGGATGATGCTTATTAACAGCTCATTAACAGCTTTGAGACCTTCCAATCTGCAAAATATTACGGCTCTTGTCTTTTTTTCTCCCAAGCACCCAGCAAATTGAACTAAAAATCCAGCATACAGCTCACCACGTACCCCACCGATGCCAGGCACCCTGCCCGGTGAAAGTGGTGTTACACCCTCTCACCTCTCGTCTCCGGAGCGGCGGCCGTGCTCCCGGCGCAGCTGGATGCCCAGCGGGATATGGGGAGAGGTGACGGTTCAGTGTCCCACGGCACAAAGGCAGCTCCCTCCACGCGGGTCTAGGGACGGAGCTGTAATATTAAAGCTGAGATCAGACAAAGGCCTCTCACCCTCGGATGTGGAGTTAAGGGAGGAAACAGAGACTCAGCCACCGCCGTGATTTAACCCTGTGCAGCCTCCTGGCAGGCTGGTGCTGTCCCATGCCTCGGGAGGCTGTGCTGGCCTGGGGACCCCCGCTGCCATGGATCTGGTGAAGTCAGGGCCCTGTCGTGACACCAGCAGCCTTTGGGATAACCGAGTCCAGAAATCCTGTAGTGTACACTCGGTACAAGCACCTGACGTGAGCCAGCATCAGTAGGCAGAGGCAAAGAACCCTACAATCAAGCCCATGGTAATGTTATTAGAAACAATTAATATGTGTGAGGTGCCTGGACTCTCATACGGTTATTTCTCTGATTAAATCAGTGCCCTGCATATTTTAAAATGTTAATTGTGATAACTAACAGCGTCATTTTCCATAATCAGAAGCTGGCCTCCACTGGCCACTTAGAGCCCAGTGTTAAACGGGTTCAACCACTGCCCATGAACAGTGTCACGGTTTCGGTTTCAGCCCAGCCGGTAACAAAGCACCACGCAGCCACTCGCTCGCTCCCCACCCCCGCGCCTGGCCACGTTGGGATGAGGAGAAAATCCAAAGGCAGGCTCGTGGGTCGAGACAAGGACTGGGAGGGATCACTCCCC
>VYZV01008691.1:147367-189814 GCA_013401275.1 Pandion haliaetus
GGCCAGAGGCGGGTCTGACTTGGAGCTGGGGGAGCTTCCAGCAGCTTCTCACAGGAGCCACCTCTGCAGCCCCCTCCCCCACTACCAAAAAAACCCCACGCCACAAAAACCCATAACAAACAGTCACGGTGGCTTAAAGCCAAGAGCCACCAAAGCCAAATTAGCAAAGCCTGAGCATGCCGGAGCAAGCCGTGGCAAGAGGGGTGAGATCTATGTGAACCCCAGCACGGGGCATCGCACCCGACCTTGTCCCTGCGGGAAGGACGTGGCTCTGCCCATCCAGGCTGGACCCTCCTGTCTTCAGGGGTTTCAGCTCCAAGGTCCCCCGCTTTCAAATCCCCATGGTGTTTGTGTTGTAACCTATTGTTTCTCCCTGGGCTTTTCCTCTGGTTCCTTCCTGCGATTGCTGCTGCTCCTATCATTGCAAAGTCCCTGGCCAGGGGCTTAAATCACAGCCCCATCGCCTCCCCCCTTGCCAAGCACCAGGAGACAATAAGTAGCCAGAATAAATAAGGTTTTAGTGCAAAGCTTGTGAATTAGTTTGAGCTGGAAGGAGGCTTTGCCCTGGCAAAACCTTGATCGTCAAAAGCATGAATTAAAGTTGATGATCCAGTGGCAGTAACAGTATCAGCAGAACTGGCTCTTATAGCACTGACTGTTAATGTTCCTGGGTAATGAGCCATCCTGACCGCTGCCTTTACGGACCAGCAGTTTTCATGTCATCACCTTTCCAAAGGCAAAGCCGCAGAAAGGTGGAGGAGCCCAGAGCCCCATGTCCAGCCCACCCCACCCCATTGCATCCCAGCCCATCCCACCCNACCCTTGGCCAGAAAGCCCTAAAGCTCCTGGGACTTACTCTGAGACCGGGGAGAAACCCCCCCAAAAATGCCACTCGCCTGCCATTTCCACCCTGGTGTCACCTGTGGGGTGAGTGAGGAACCCTCAACACCACGAGGTCAACCAGACCCCGGGTTCACTACAGAACCCATCAGTGTCCTGCCCGGGGCAGGCAGGAGGGATTCCTGCAGCTTTACAGGCTCCTCTTCCAATTGTGCCCACTTTTATATTTTTAATGTAAAATCTTCTCTTTATTATTATTTTTTAATCGCTGAGCCCAGCGAGTGCAATGACATTCAGCTTGACATTTCAAAGCTGTATTTAATAGATTATTTATTTGAATTGTCTGTTTATTTTGCTGTCGTCCTCCCTTCACTTTCTTTTCTTTTTTTTTTTTGTTTTAACATTTGCCCTTCTCAAGGCAGACAAACAAGGCAGGTGATGTAAAAGAACACCCCCCCCCCCCAACCTGTGCCAGCGGGGTAGCCCCGGTTCTCACTCGGGATGAGGGGGTGAGGATGGCTGGAGAGCAATGGGAGCAGCAGGGCTCTATTTCCCCCTGGGGTTTGGCAGATGATGGGTTTGATTCCAGGACTCGTGTGGAGCTATCGCAAACCCCAAGGCAGCAGACAGGCAGCTGCCAAACCTGCTGTGAACCTCCTGGGATGGCTCTGGACACAGGGGGTGAGATGGGCACTGGGAGCTGAAGCCCAGATCCGCTGGAAAATTGTCCAGCAAATTCCCACCTGCCTTCCCAAAACCCTCCCAAAACTGGAGAGCCTGAGGGGCAGCTGTGTGAAACCTCCCCATTTCTCACTGCAAAAAACCCCAAAGTTTTGGGAAAAAAAAAAAGCGCGCGCCACATAATAATCATAAGCGTGTTTCAATGCTCCTCTTCGGGTTGAAAATACCCGGCTCGAGCCAAAACCGCCTTGCTCTCCATTTGGTCTATTCATCTCTGTCCTCCCACCTCAACAAAAATGAGCACAGGATCTACCCAAAATAGCCTTTTAGTCCAGCCAGCCGCCGCCGGCCCCGTCATTCCCGCAGCTGTATTTGTCTTGGTACCCGGGGAAGGCTGAGTCCGGCCTGCGGGCGCCGGGGTGGGATTCCCAACAGGCAGCTCGCGCATCAGCAGCATCCCGGTGCGCACCGGGGGAGGATGAGGTCAGGGATGTTGTTCTTGGGAAGGCAACAGGAAACGGAGAGAACAGCAGAAAATGTTCAAATCCAGCTTTTCTGGGTGAAAGCTCTTCCATGGCCAGCCCAGACAAGCGGGGGACGGATGTGACCAGGGCTATGGGGAAACGGGGGAAGCTCGGCCGGATCCGCACGCCGGGGATGCAGCTGTGCGCAAGGAGGGCAGGGGATGCTGAGCCCCCCAGCAGCGGGTACCGCCTGGGCACGGGTACTGCCCGAGCTCTCAGCTGCCTGCACCAGGTATTTTTAGAGACAGGCAGGCTGCCAGCACTGCCTTCTGCCTCCCCCCAGTGCCTGCGGGCAATGCTTTTACTGGAGGTACTGATACAGGTTGGGGCAGGGGAGGCGGAAATGAAATAAAATCAAATCAAAGAAGCAGACCAGCTTTTAAGCACACAAGATCCTGCCTGAGCTGTCAAACTGCATCGCTCTTTTACCCGCACAGTGCTATGAAAGTGGGCTGGGACCAGCGTGTGCCTGTGTGGGGGTCCCCACAAGCACTCCCCCAGCACTGGGGAAACTGGGGGTGCCCTTGGGTTAGTGCTTGCGTCCCCCCCCCCCCAGCACCCGTGGGGTGCTAAGGGTGCAAGGCGCACCCAGGGGCAGGACAGACAAACCCCCCTGGGGTGCAGGAGGATGACCAGGGTGTGTTCTGCTCACCACTGCCAGCTCCTGTGCTCTGTGCCCCTGCCTGCACCCCTGCCTGCACCCCTGCCTGCACAGCTGCTGCCGCCCCCAGGCAGCTGCTCTTCCTTTTTCTCATTTGAGCATTTCCCTTCCCCTCCTTCCCAGCAGCGGTTTCCGAGGTCCCATCGCACCCCAAACCCAAACCCGCTTCCTCCGGCGTGCGTGGAAGGAAGGCAGCCAGGCTGCCCACGCAGAGCAGGCAGCCCCGGCACAGCCCTGCTCCGTGAGATGGCAATTGCAGGCAGATGTTTTGGGGGAAACACATGGTTGCACATCTGAAGAGCTTCGAGAAGGGCACGGGGTGAAGCAGCATCTCGGTGTCCCCCTCGACCTGCTGGCACCGGTCCCCTCTGAGCCCTGCTGCAGCTCTGGATTTCCCCCCCCACCCATGGCAGACACTGGTCCCAGTCCCGTGGGGGCTTGTTGCTCTGGTTGAGCTGAAGTCCCACCCTGTGGGCTGGATCCTGAGCACAGCAAGCTCCCATTGCTGTCAGGGGGAGCATGCCCTAAGGAAGACCGAAGCATGACCCATCCCAAGCTGGCACCTGAGGCCACCCCATCCACCCCTCCGGCACCCACATTTTTCCAGCCCAGGGTTATACGGGAGGGATGTCCCCACCGGGATCCAGTGTCCGGTCCCATGTGGGGAGTAGAGGAAAAAAAAAAAAGGCATGGGAAAGCAGCTCTGGGTACCAATTCCCCCTTATTTTAGCCAGCAATTGCCATGGCAACAGCTGCTGCGGGGAGAGGTGCTGCGCAGCATCCTGGTCCCCACAAGGATGCCCAGGGATGGAGCCCCAACCCTTGGGGTGACCCGGCCACCAGCCACATGCCCATCAAAAGGGAGCTTAGACCACGCCACTGCAAAACCCTGAGCCCTGGCCTGCCCAAAAGCTGCTCCCTGGCCGCGGTCCCAGCCCTGCCCCCTGTCCCTGAACCCCCTGTCCAGCTCCGGCCGGCTGAGAAGGGGACCGGGAAGGGGACAGGGATGCAGGATGCCACGGGAGAGGCAGCAGCACGTTGAGCATCCACAACAGCCTGATGCCGAACACATGGGCTCCGGCCAGCGAGGATTCAGGCTGGCAGCTCCCCTGATGCTCCTCCAAGTCACCGGCGGCAGGGGACCCCCAAGGCAAAGGGAGGGGACAAAGCCAGTCCCCACAGTGGAAACAGGTACCGAGCTCTGCCCCAAGGCTGGCTGCAAGATGGTGGGGAAGCCTGAGCCCTACCTGCATCCACAGCACTCGGACACATCCATGCTTCACCACCGCAGAGCAGCCATCACCTCCTCCCTCCATCTGGACCCCCAATGCCTGGCAGCTTTCGGCACCCCCGGCTGCTCCCCGCATACCAGCTAAGGCTTCGTCCCCTGCCCATGTGAACAGGGAAAAAAAAGGAATAGCTGGATAAGGCAGCCTTAAAAAAAGCTGGCTGTGCCCAGGGTGGGACAGAATAACAGCATGAGTCAGTGTTTATCTGGGCAGAGCCGGCCAGGCTGCGCGGGACAGGACGGGTCAGGATGGGATGGGTCTCCACGAGCTGCCCCTGGCCACGGTGTGGGGTCACCCCGATGGCGAGCGTGCCCCAACCCAAACAGAAACTGCTGTTTAACCTTAAAATGCAGGTCACGCAAGGCTTTTCCCAGGGTGAAACTCCAGCAGGAGCCGGGCAAAGGAACCTGTCCTTCCCCAGCACAAAGTGCCCGGGTTGTTCAGAGCCACCCCGTTAGTAAGAGCCCAGCCCTTTGCTCCCCATCCTTTCTGTTCTTGTGACGGGTTGAATATTAGAGGGGAAAATCTTGGGCGTTTGTACCCATACAGGCAAAGATTTTCTTTAAAAAGAGCAGTTTGTGGTTCTGTGCTGCTTAAGGTGACTCGAGCTGCTTCCAAGATAATAAAAGTTCTTTCATCTCCTCTTCTCTCTTTTTTTTTTTTTTAATATATGGTTTGCTATTAATCCTAGGCTCTCCTGGCGCTTTGCAGGCAATAAAAAGGCCAATAAAACTCCTTTTTTCTGAGCAACCTCCCCGCTGCATCCCACCAGCCCAGGCGGGTGGGGCAGGGCATGAAATGCAGTGATCCCAGGGGATTTGCAACCCCTTTAGGGCTCTCAGACCTGCCTCAGCCCAGCGAGGATGTCCCTAACTATGGCCCAGGCTTTATCAAAGCAGCTCAGGGACAAAGCCAGCACACATCTTGGGGACACTGTGTAGAGGCGAAAGGCAGCAGCTCGCATAACACCTGCGGGGCTGCTCTCAACCGCTCAACCTGATTTTGAGGGTATGAAGAGGAAGGAAACCAAGAAAAGGGAAATAGATCCATCCCTCCTGCTGCCGGAGGGACGGACGTGACTGTGCCAGGGATGGGGGACGGTTGGGTCTGGCAGAGTTCAACCCCCGCCAAGTGAGAAAGTCACCCCGGATCCGCAGGAGCATCCTCCAGCCTCCGGCTCGCAGCTGCGTGCCGCGCTCCCAGCTGCATGCTGATCAGTACTGCAAAGAAAAGCTCCCTGTTCTCCCTGTCCTCACCGAGGTGACACTGCCACGCTATAAGGACATTCCCCCTCTCCCACACACCCCCCCAAATTCACACCCAGTTCCTCTTCTCTCTCTGCAGCTTTCTCACGTTGCAAAGCCACCCCGGGGGCTCCCATCACCGCAGGCTGCAAGCCCCATCTCCAAAAGAGCTGGGGAATTTATGGAAAATTAGAAAAAATAGCGGGTTTGGGCAGAGGATGGAGGGCGGCAGTGACCGCCGGGGTCTCAAAGCACAGCGTGCATTGGGACCCCGGAGGTCACCAACGCCCGCCGTCCTCCGCCATGCCAAAACCCAAACCCACTTTATAATAATAGGGGAGCAAAAAAACTCAACTGGTTGCAAATGCCCTGAGCAAATCAATGGTTTCCAGCCGGCTGCAGCAAAACCCTCCCTCCTAAATATATATAAAAGTATATAAACTCATATATATATAAACCCAAAGGTATTTACCTGAGCTTGATAAATCCCCAGGGGTTTTGAGCACACGGATGCTGAATTACACATCTCTGCTTCTTCTATAACCTCGTTAGGGCTGGCATGCAAATGACCCTGGGGTTACGTCGTTTCGGCATCCGAGCGGAGGGTGCTGTGGATATTGCTGAGCTTTCTCCCCCCAAGAAGGATGCGCACGTATTGCCGATGGGAGGACGAGAGAAAAAAAAAAACCAACTGCAGCCGGTGGCATAAACCAGCTGCTGGGCTCGGCACGGAGACAGGCAGCGCCTGGGAAGGGGGAAGCGATGCTCGGCAGCAGGATGTGGGGACTCGGGACTTTGGGTAAAGGGTCTTTCTTGCACGGTTCAGCTGGACACAAAGAGGGGACGGGGCAGCCGGCTGCCCTCGGTGCTGTGCCCCATCCACCACGGCCCCTGCACTGCCCGCAGCCAGCTGAGGAGTCCCGCGGGACCCCTCGGGTAGGGTTTGGGCATCCCTCGCCGGGGCAAAAAAGCCACGGTCTTGTCGCTCCTGGAGAGGGCTGTGCGTAGCTAAAGTGTCCCTTGAGACCTGGAATGGGGCACCTGCACCCTGGGTTGCCCCACAGGACCCCCACGTCCCTGCCCCACCACCTAGGATGCTCCTGGCCTCGGACACGCAGGAGAGACGTAACCCAAAGCCGTCCCTGGGGTGCATGGCAGAAGGGGAGCGTGTCCCCCCCTTACCATGCCGTCCCCTCCGGCACGTTCGCCCAGTCCCGCCTGTTCCCAGCTGTTTGTTCAGCTGCGCCCCACATGCCGAGGTGGATCTGGATCCGGCAGCGAGTTCCCGGCGATGAATCGGCCCGTCCTGGTTTTCACCGGGACCCCAAGCAGAGGGGCAGCAGCCAAGCGCCAGCCTGGCCTCAGCACTGTGCCTGCAAGTAGGTGGTGATTGCTTGCGGTGTGCACGGTGCATCTGGCGATCCAGCACGGGCTGAGCCTGGACGGCCACAAAACTCTGCCCCGAGCCAGGGAAGCCCGTCCAGAGAGAGATACACACCAAAAAATACATGTACGTGCAGTGGCTGGACCAAAATCTGGCACCGCGCACCCACACCCAGAGCATCACGTTCAACGGGAGCCAGCAGCGAGCTGGGGGCAGAGCCCCCACCCGCTCACCATCACTGATACCGATGTGTTTTCTGGCTCTCGGCTTCAGCTGTGAACAAGGGCGATTTTCCTCAGAGCCGGCGGCACTGCCACTGGAAAACTGCCACCCAACTGTGACCTAGGGGACAGCGGGTGATGCCCAGCAAGGAGTGATGCCTCTGGGGAGCTTGCGCCCACCGCCATGCCCCTTGCAGGTGGGGACATTAACCACCATCACGCATGGCCGAGCTCCCACAGGAGCTGAAAAAGAGGAATTGGAGCCCAGACCAACGTCCGCCTTTGCACAACGCCATGTTGCAACATCCCCCGCAGCTGAATCAGGAGGAAACTTGATGCACCCGGATCAGCAGGTCCGGCTCGGAGAAAGGAGAAGAGACGCAAAAAGCCCGGACATCTGCGCCGAGTGGGGATGTGCCAACCCAGGCGGCTCGTGACCGACACACTGGTGTCCCGCTCCCAGGGCTTTGTGGGACCCCCGGGCTGGGGCAGCAGCTCCACAGGGTGCTGGGTGCCAGCAGCAATGCAGACTATGCCACGCTTGCGGCGTTTGTGGTGTGCGGCAGGTCCCCACCGGGATGCAAACCCTTTGCACCCCGATGTGCCCAGGCAAAGCAGTCCCCTCACAGCAGCGGTAAATGCAGTTCACTCCCCAAAGCAATAAAAACCATGAGAAACACGGTCCTGGCTGGAGCGGGTTGCATGGGCTGGCTCTGCCCCATCGCTCTGCCGGCAGGACCCATCCTGCCCTCTCCCGCAGTAACGCACCCCAGTCCCACCAGTATGCCCCTCTCGAGCCTTCCAGCGACATTTCCAAATACCTCATACAGTGCCACGCTCTCCCACTGCTCCGTGCCGGGGAGGACGATGTTGGGGTACCAGGGCCACCCCGTGCCCAGCGAGGAAGAGGAGCTGCTCAGCCCAACCCCAACGCCGAAGGTTCACCGGACTTGAGCGGGCTCTCAGCCCCGCGCAGACCCCGGAGCAGCACAGTGCTGCTCCCCACCGGTTTTAAGGGTGAGGGGAGGGGGAAGGAGTTGCGGCAGCATCCATCGCCGGGGTTTTCTTGGCAGCACGACGCTCCGCGAGCAACAGCTGGGAGAGGGTGTGACGCCGGGAGCTGGGAACGCTGGCCCGGATCCTGCCACGACCTAGCACGAGGAAGCAACAAGCTGCTTCCCAAGGGGCCTCCTTTCCTGTCCCGTCCCCCCCCTCCCCGGGCCGGGAGCACACCGCCCTAACGAGAGCTAATGAAGGCTCCGGAGCGATGCCGGCCCCGGCTGGGGAACCCAAAGGGAGGCAGGTGGCTGCCAGCCACCCCACCGCACTGTCCCCACCCTGGGTCACCCGCTGTCCTCTGCTGCTCCCCCCCACCCCCCCAAACCGCCCCCAACTCCTTCCAAGACGTTGAGTCACTTCCCTTCGTCAAATCTGGCTCCCAAATGCCGTCGCTGCTGCTCAGGGGCTGGTTTCCCCGATGGCTTTCATTACCACCAGGATGCAGCAGCTGCTTCCAGGCAGCACCCCCAGACCCGGCTCCCCAGCCCGCGGCAGGGCTCTGCGGTAGCAGCTCCATCACCGCCCCCCAGCCCCAGTAACACACGCAAAGAAAGACTTTTTGGGGGGTGCCAGGGAGGGGTATGGGCTGTGAGGTGTACCGGGTTCTCCCAGGCAGGAGGGATGGGCAAGGCTGGATGCAGGGATGGGGTTCAGGGGGAGCCTGACCCCCCCAGCCCCAAATGGGGAGGAGGCCGGGAGGTTTTTCCGAGGCAGCCCCCGGTTTGGGAGCGCTGAGCTGCCAGCCACATGGAGCAGGAGGTTCGGATAACCCCACGCTTGATGTGGCACCAAGAAAACCCCTTCCCTCCCCCTGTAGCTCCTGTGCTCCTCAGCCCTGGCCACCCCAGCCCCGGTGTTTAACCCAGCCGGGATAAGAGCCAGCGTGAGGTTTGGGTCCCCGTGGTTTGGGTGCCAAGGCATCGCGGCAGAAGCATAAGGAGGTTTGAAGGCGATGCCCCCATTTTACCCTCCTCCTGCTGGCAGAACACACCCCGGCAAAGAAGTAGGATTTGCCCAGCTCAAGTGGCACCGGCACTGCCCTGGGTTTGCCACCAGCCAGTTCACCCATCTCCCTAGCAGAAAGGATGTTCCTACATGAAGGATAATTAATTAAGGTTAATTAATTATCCTTGGCTGTAAAGACAGCCCTCAAAGCATCCTGCAGACCAAGCCAGCAAGGGGGGAAAATTAACCGCAAACTAATGTTATCTCCTTCAGTATGCCTGGAGTCAAACAGTGCAACTGCAGACCAGCTCCTGGGTGAGGCCTGAAAAGATGCAAGGCCCAGGCAGCACCAGGCGGCCCACAGACTGTGCCTGGGACAGGCAGCGTGGTGGGAGCTGGGGGCTCCCGAAAACCACCGCATGGCGTGGTGGGGCTCGGCTGTTCGGCCACAGCTGCTCCTGCACGTGGCCTTGCCAAGGGCTGAGCTCGGGGCACAGCACTGCAGGGATGCCGTGCTGCAATGACGGACAGCCCGGCAGCACCGGGGGGTCCCTTCAAGCTGAGGTTCCCCCAGTTTTGCCGACCCCATGGCACCAGGGAGGGAGCCGAGCGATGTGCGTGGGCAGAATCAGTCCATCCCCTTGCCGCCGAGTCCTTTCCCAGGCACCTGCCACTTCCACTGGGCAAGGCAGGATGCAGGATCCTGCTCGCACACACTTATTCCTGTGCTTATCCCAAGCTGACTTGGGATAAAATGTCATATCCCGAGTGTTTGCCCTGCGCTGCGGTTTGGGGTTTCCCTCCAAGGCGCTCGGCATCGCCTGCTCAGCAAACCACTGCAAGCAGCAGCAGGCTACGGAAGGACAAACACCCCATTCCCAGGGACGGGGACTGTGCGGAAACACCGCGGCGTTGCAGGAGCAGCCGTGGGGAACAGCTCGATGCACGGGCACGGGGCTGGCAGCTCCCGCAGTGATGCCGAACACCAAAGCCAGAGGAGTCTTTGCCACCCATCATGTCCCTGGCAAGCACACTGAGTGCCACCCGCACTGAGCAAAGCAATTATAGCTCTAAATTCAGTGGTCTCAGGAACTGTTTGATTTAGGCTAATTATAAGCCCCCAAACACCTCCTTGCTGAGCCAGGGTGGAAGGACTGAGCCCAGCAGGTCCGACCCAGCCGGTGTGGGTGCTGGCCCTCCTCTCCTCTCCTGTGCGGGCGGTGGGAACCCGCCTGAGTCATTCCGAAGCAGATGTCACACTTAATGTGGAAGAAATTGCATGAAGCTTTTCCCTCTCCGGGGGAGCTTTCTCCGTCATTCAGCAGCACTTTCTCTCGCCCTGGGCAGAGCCACGGAGAAAAACCAGATGAAATGGCTGGAAAGGGAGCTGGGTTCAGCTGTGAGGACATGACACAGGGCTCCCACTGCATTTCCCAGCCCCAAATACTGCCACGTTTCAGGGCTGGGTTTATCCCCACGGATAACCATTGCCCTACCTTTCCCACGGGCGGGCTGCAGGGAGCTCATCCCTCCTGCTCTTGGCTTCACAACCCACTGCGGTAATGAGCTACGTATCCCGTTACTGCCCTGCAAACCAAGTAGAATTGAAAACCCATTGCACAAATAAAAAGCCCACATACAGGATGTCAAATAGACTGCTCGCTTTCCCTGTTTCGCTGATTTGATACAATCACGGAAAAAACAGTCCCAACCTTGTGCAACTCGGGGGTTATAAATAGCAACGTGGCACGGGAACCCAGCAAAACTCTGCACAGACATGTCTGCACTGGAACAACGCTGCCAAAACTCACTGTAGTCCCAGGGCTGTAAACGGTGCTGCTGGTTGCGGAAGGTACCGTGTCCCACCGCATCCCACCGCCGGGATGGGCAGGACAGGGCCAGCCCGGCCAGGACATCCCTGCCCCGCTGGCAGGCTGCAAGGCTTGCCCACAGAGCTGTTCTTTGAGCCCCAAACCGCCCTCCCGGTACCGCTGCCCGCAGTACTCCTGGCACCTTCTGCACCTCTGTTTGACTCCAATTTCGCAGAATTTTTTTCCCCAGGCTGTGCCTCCCTCTGCAGAGCACTGACAGGTACTCAAGCCACGCTTAGAAACACGGGTGGCACACGCAGGAGAGCAATGCACACCCACGGGGCTGGGTACGGCTCCAGCATTGCCCCTTCTTAACCCTGGCACTTGAAAAAACCACCCTTTGCAAAGCAGGGCTGATGCAACAGGTTGTAAATGTTCCCAGCGCACAGCTCTGCTGCCAGCAGGACCCTGAGCCACCGACACCCCCGTGCATCGGCTTCCACCCACCCTCCTCGTCCCAAAATGGGATGAGAAGGTGCTGCAGGGGCAAGATGACAGCTTACCCCTGGAGAGAGCAGCTGAGCCAGGGGAGTGATGGGTGCATCCATGCTGGGCGGTTTCTGGGTTGTTTCTGAGTTGTGCAGGAGCTGTCAAGGGCCGACAGCTCCAGACGCAGGGATGAGGGATTGCTGGGCACCAGAACTTTGTTTTGTTTTCAAACCCCAGCCCAGGACATCCTTCCCAGCATTATCAAGTCACTTGTTCCTTGTCTTCGAGCCCCCCAGAAGGACATCACCCAGCTGGGGATTTATGAGCAGAGGTGGCTCTTGGCATCAAATCCTGGCTGAGGTCTTGGGGGGTTCCCTTTGAGGCACCGGGAGCACTCGGATCTAGCAGCGCTCTGGGATCTGTCTCTCCTGCCCAGGAATCACTTTTCGTCCCCAAGACAGCAAGGCAAGTTTGGGATGAGCAGATGCTGATTGCTCAGCAGGAACCATCAACCAGCCTCATGCCTTTCCCATGGGAGACCCTGCCTCTTCCCAGAGCCACATGGGAGGGGGTGAGAGCAAGAGTTTCCTACATCTTTCCACCATATAAAAATTATTTGGAGCAGTAAAACCCAAGGGGGAATAACAATTCCCTTTGCAGAGGGAGAGACAAGGACCAGCACCAGGCTCCTGCACACAGTGCTTCATCCCCCCGGGCTCGTTAGGGACTCAGGGTACTCAATAAGCTTCAGCAGGAATTAGGGGACATTGCAGCCGAGATGAAAAGCAGATGAAACATCCCGAGCATCACAGGGCACCCTGCCCTGGGCTCCCTGCCTGCAGCTACAGGCAGAGCCTCCCCGACTCGGGTGCGGGTGACCGAGCCCTGCTCACACCCGCCGGCCTCTGACATCTGCCAAGGAAGCAATTAGTCTAGTAACAAGCACGTCATCGGAACACGAGCCAAGCTCTCCTCATCTGTCCGCCGGGGCAGAGCTAAAGGCTTTGGTGTGTCCACATTGGGCATGTGCGCAGCTTTAGTCTGCATTTCTCTCTCCTGCGGCTTGATACGTTACAAAACCATGGGACTGGTTTGGGTTTTGCTTTTTCCCCACCCCGTACATGCCATGGCTGCCCTGCAGGCAAGCGATGGCAGGGGCACGGGTTGGTGGCCCTGGCTGGCACGTTCCTGGAGGCAGCGCAGGCTCTTGCCCCATCGCCTCCCGCAGAGCCCTGCTCGGGGGCACATCTTCCCCGTGCCAGAGATGCGCTTCGTCTCTCACAGAACAAAATCTTCCTTTGGCAACCACCACGACCTGCTTTTGGCCCGTCTCTGCGGGCACTGCTCTTCCAGCACTCAGAAACCAGCCCCCACCCCAAACAGTGACATGTCCAATAGCACTTTGGCGAGGAGCTGGAAAAACAAACTGAGATCCTGGGGCTGATATCTGGGGACGGTCCTGCTATTCCCAGGCTCAAACATGCAACAGGTTTCCCTGGGAGCCTCCTGCTACAGGGATCCCTCAGAAGTTCGTACCTGGAGCTCACGGTCCAAGATGAGGAATCAGCAGCAGCACCTGCCCCAGCAAAGCTCCTCGGGTCACAGCCTGGAGCATGCGTGGGGTCCCCACCGCAGCCCCCAGGCTTGCAGCCCAGCTCCAGCCATCAGCGCAGGGGCTTTGTGTAGAGCCAAAATCTTCGCCCCAGCTCCATTTCACCTTTGCTTCATGGGTGACATTCAGGGAGGGTCTCTCCTACCTGGTTTCCAATTCAACATCTCCAAAGCTTCCTCCCAGGTCACAGCCCCCATCCCCATCCCAGCCGGCGTGAGCCCCCACCACCGCATCCCTGCAGGGGGTTGTCCCAGGAGGGCAGCAGCTCCCCCCCCAGCTGAGCACCAACCCCCAGACTAACTTCATCACAGGGCATAACCAGTGCTGGAGAGATCATGCCCCCTTTTTATTGAGGTTGCAGGGTTAATTAGCACATGCTGAGGCTTTCCAGGGAGATGAATTCCTGAGGGTACAAGGGGGTGAATTGCTCCCCGGGCTGCAGCTGAGCTGCCAGGGGATTTGCCTTCAACCAGCCCAACCTGGGGAGAAAAACCCTATTTAGTGCATTTTAAATTTCACACCTCGGCCCCTGGATTTTTAAGGCTGATCTCACTGAAAAGACGCAGGCCCTGGGGCGTATCCAAAAACCGTCGCCCCGGCTGTGGGTTTCTTTGCCTTTCTTGGGGGGAGGGGGGGCTGCTCTGATGTCTCATACCGGGGTTGAGCCTGCGTTGCATGGATGAGGGAATGCCTTCCTCCCCCCTTGCTGGCACTGCTTCTGAGAACTCTCTTGGTCAATATGGAAGAAGTTAAACCAAAAAAAGACTGATGAGTTGGTGGAGGAGGAAAGCAAGATGGACAGGCAGACATGCACAGTGCTCATCTCTTTAAGATACCTGAGCACTGAGCAGTGTCGGTTTCTGCAGGAGGATGCTGAGGAGGAGTCTGGGCAGACACATTTTATCCCCATGGCAGGGTACGCTGGATACAGCCACGCCTGAGGATGGAGCAGCACAGGGAGAATTTGGGTTACACACCCAACTGCTACATGTTATTGCTGAGCAGAGGCAACCACACGGACTAGGCAGCAATGCCGGGTGGACCCACAGTCTGCTCCCAGGGAGATGCCTCCGGACCGGCATCATCACAGCACGGCAGCTTCATCATCCCAGCATGGCATCTTCATCCACCTCAGGGTCCTGGAGCCACCTCGCAGCCCAAAACCGTGCCACGAGAGCAGGGCACTTCTGTTTGCTCAGAGCAGCTGGAGAAATAAAATTCCTTTTATTTGTCTTCTCAAAATTATTTTTATTCTTGTCTCTGGACTGCATTTCCCCGGAGGCTCGCTAGTTCACTTGCTGTAAACCTGATGCCTCTCAGTGATGCTGAGAACCTCTGAGCTCTGAAATACTCTGCTCCCCCCGCCAGGAGATGGTCCCGCTGCTGGATGGCTTCTTTGAGCCCATTTGTCATTTAAATTCTCTCTCATGCTTCTAATCTCTGGAAATTTAATGGCATGGCCATAAGCTGTAGTAAGGACACAGCAGATCCACCCTTAATAAATCCTGAGCTGCTGGAGATGCTTCAGGATAAACC
Organism: Pandion haliaetus; assembly: GCA_013401275.1. Taxonomy (NCBI): domain Eukaryota; kingdom Metazoa; phylum Chordata; class Aves; order Accipitriformes; family Pandionidae; genus Pandion; species Pandion haliaetus. Next base: position 161,664 of record VYZV01008691.1, read on the forward strand.
TTCAGCCAAGGAGACTCGTGAGCTCCCAGGCCAGTCTGTGGACGGGCATCAGCGCAGGAGATCTCCATCGTGCCCATCCGCAGGACGAGGTTTCAGGTTAAAAACACGAACGTCTTAATGTGACACTTTTTTTTAAAGAGGTCCTTTAATTCCCCTTCCAGGTACCCTTTTTTTTTTTTTTACAGCATAACTGAAATTAAGAAACTCCGTGATTAAAACACGTCGCAGCAGAAAGAAAATCCCTGTGCCAAGGAACGGGTCTGGTTCTGGCTGGATTTCATTAATAAAGGGGAAAATGAAGTTATTTTCTTTCTCACCAAGGAAAGAGATGCGGCAGGCGCTGGTGGGCCCTGCGAGCCCTTCATCCCATCCGCCGGCTGTACAGATGCAGCGGGGACTACGAAATGAGGCTGCCGAGCAAGGGATTAAAACGACAACAATTTTGCCTCCTTTCAGCGAGTTACGTATCACTTCCTACCACCTCCATCAATTAATTTGAATTCCCTGCAGGATCCTCTCCATGTGTTTTGTTGTACAAGATTAATGGTGAATGTAAAATTACATTTGTCACCTTGGGACATCGCTATAAATCTGGAAAAAGCCCCAACAAGCACTATTCCATAAATATTCAGAGCCTGAGCGTATGGCCGAATCCTTTGGGATTCACATTCACAAACAGATTTCCCCGGGGCCCTTTGCACGCCGGTGCAGTGCAGCAAACTCCTCCGTGCTCTATTCCCTCCTGGAAGGCGGTTTGGAAACATGAGGGCCAGAAAGTTGAATTTCCAAGTGCAGTGCTGCTCCTTCATTTCATGGTCTTTATCTAATTTGAAGGATTTTTATCCCCCCAGCTGTTTGGCAGAGGTGGGAGGGAATGGCTCCAAGGCTCGCTATGGGCAGAGCGAGCTGGCACACGGGGGATGCTGTGCACGTCCATGTGCTTTTATTATCCTTAAAACAGGTTTGTGGCCAGGCAGCTTCTGATATCAGCACAGGTCTTCCCCCCCTCTGCACCCCCAATTTATCCCCAGATTGTTAATTTTGCCAGAACTGAATGTTTTCTCCGGGCGCCGTGTTGCCCTGAAACACTTTCCCACGGAAAATGTGCCATTCATCTCTTTTTCCTCCACCCAGAGTGTTTTTTTTTTTAACGTGACATCTTTTGTGGGAAACCAATTCAGGCCAGGTCTGCCCGCGTCTGCATCTCAGAAGAGAAAAAAAATCACAAGCTCTGGGTTTGGAAAACGGGAAGACTCGGGCGTTTCAGATTGTGCAAAGCTCGGCCGGACTTCGGTGGGTGCGAGGATGTGGCTCGGTGTCGGCATCCCTGCCCTCTCTTGAGGTCCCCACTCTCTTCATTTGGTGGCACAGTGGTCACCAGCCCCTGGCCCTGGTGGAATTTAGGAGGGAGAAGGGTTAAACGCAGCCCTGCCGAGCATCCCACTGGGGAGACAGACAATGCTGACAGGTCTTCCATGGTTTGTGTCGGCTACGAAACTGCTGAAGCTTAGTACAGGCTCATCCTTCATGCTACGCTTCAGCATCACCCCAAAAATCCTCAGGTTGTGCTTCTCCCACAGCCGGTGTCCCGTGTGCAGGGACTGCAGCGACCAGATACAAAATACAGAGGCGAGTATTCGTGTAATCTCAGAGCCAAAATAGAACCATCGACGTGACACAGCTGAGAAGCCCCTCGGGAAATACCCAATTATTCAAGGTACCAGCTGGATTTGTCTTAATAACAGCAAAGGGCTTCAACTTCCCAAACACCGATAAAAAAACCTTCTTTCTTCTTTATGATTTTTTTTTTTTTTATCAATAAACCCAGTTTTCCTTGCAATTCATTTCTGGGCAATGGCCGCTGCACAGAGCAAGGCTTTTTTTGCAAGAGACAAGTGTTTCAGAGGTTGGCCGGTGCTCTCCGACTTTGCCAGTGGCCCCGTCCCACTTCCCATCGCCGGCAGCCGGTGGGGACGGGCACGGGGCCTGCCGGGCATCAGGCTGGGAAGCGGCATGGCCGCTGCTTCATTGCGGGAAGGCTCAGCATCCCTGCCAGGTCCCGGCCACTCTGGCTGCCGGTTCCAAGCAAGCACTGCCATTTTCGGTCTCATTTTGGCCGGGGGGGTGGCCTGGGTGCAGGTCCCCAGGGCTCCGCTCCCCCCGCACCGTTAAAAATAACAGCAAAATATGTTTTATTCCTGAGCCCGTGCCAGCAGTGGGACTATTTCTGGAGCGATGAGAGAGTCTCTCGGCAGCGCCGGCGGAGCCATGGGGATACCTGTGCCCTCACCAGGGTCCCCCGGCAGCTTCTTCCCATGGCTAGACGCAGCTCGAGCATCCTGATGTCCAAAGCTGAGCCCCGTTGCCGGATGCAATCCTCCCCCGGGACTGGCACGATGGACAGAAGCCTGCTCCTGAAATGCACCTGTTATCTGAGAATGATTTAAATCAATAAATAAATTTGGGGATCTATCGAAAGGGATTAATTAGCGCTGTTGATGGAAGCCAGATCCAGAATTTGCCTTGGAAAGAAAACAAATCAGAGCCCAAAAGGGAGCACGGGGAGGGAAAGCCGTGCCGCAGAGCTGCACGCAAATGTTCCGTGTCACATTATACAGAATTAATGCTTCGGCTTGTCTGCGCAGATGAAAAGGCTTTAACCTAAAGAATCAATTAAGTTTCCTTGCAGACAGCCTAATCTAACCCTGGGGGAGACTCTGGGGGGGACCGAGGCCCTCGCCTCTCGCGATGGCTGCCGTAAATCCCTGCCTCGTTACGGCTCGGATCTTCGAAGCACCGGGCGCCGTTTGCTGCAGCTCCAGCCAGGTGCGGAGTCAACTCCATCCAGGAGGAAACCACAGCCGAGAAAAAAACCCCATCATCTATTTATTGCTCCAGAGATTTAAGGTGAGTGAAGAGGAAGCATGTGGCCACCATCACCTTTGCTGGCTTTGGCTGTCCTCTTCTGGCTGGAGCACTCCAGTGTCGTCCGTCTGTCTGGGTGTCCAGACCGCTCCAACGTCGTCTGTCCCTCTGGACCGCTCTGAATCCACTCGGACTCACTCTCCTGGCCGTGCACCCAATGCTGTCTTTCTGTCCGTCCATCCATCCATCTGTGCTGACCACTGTAAGCCTGATCTGACACCACCCACCCGTCCGTCTGTCTGGAGCGGACAGGACAGGGCAACACAAGCGGCACCAGAGCCCCTTTCCCTGCGTCCCGGCGGCTCGCATGCCCATTTACAGCCCGGCTGGAAAACACGGCTTTTCCCCCTCTGACTCAGGGTGATGGTTTGAAACACTTTCTATGATCTCAGAGAGCTGCATCCTGCACTGAAACAGCATCTTCAGGATCGCCCGGAACCGGCTGATTCCCCCAGCGCCCATAAAGCCGGCACAATAACAAGAGGCAAGAGCATCCCTGCCGATGAGACACCCCAGGGAGCGGGACAGGGCGGCCGCGAGCAGCGGGACACCCTGCCACTCACAGCACAAGCTCGCAGAGCAGCAGCAAATAATGAATAATGGATTTTTAATCATGGGAAAATAATCATTTCAGCTTTGTTCCCAGATGTGCAGCTCATCCGGAGCATGGCATCACCCCAGGAGCCGGGGGGTGCCTGGGATGCACCTCCTGGCCGAGGCTGGGTCAGGATTGATNCACGTCTGCCGCCTGCAATACTTTAACACCCACCAGCTGGCAATCGCCGCTGGGTAGGACACGCTGCACAGTGATGTCTGGGGCATGGGCACGGGTCACCCAGCTCGTGGCAACTCCTGGGGGACGTGGAGGTGATGGCCACAGCCTGGCTGGCTCTGCACGCGCGCACGCATGTGGTGAGTTGAGGAGGTCTCAGCTCGGACCCCCAAATCTTACACCCTCACGGGTCTCGCAGTGGGTGGCAGTGAGATGGAGACATCCCCACATCCTGATGGTGATGCTCCTTCAAGGTGGGTTTGGTCGCCTGGTGCCAGCCCCCCCAGGCCATGACGGGGCTGTGTGACCTGGGGGTGAGCAAATGTGAATTTTTGAGGGTTAAAAAAGGTGTAAAGCAGGCGTAAAGCAGGCAGCCGGCACACCTACTCTGCTCATCCGCTGCCACAGACAGTGTGTGCTCTCGCCAGTAACAGCCAGGCTAAATACGCATCAAGCCTGTGCCGTGATGACAAGGGGATGTCACACAAAACATTCATAAATTAACAACTTGCTCAGATACTGGAGAGTTTATCGATGAGCTAATGGATGTACCGGTTCATAACCGCACTGGTGACACTCTGGGCTCGCCATCCCTCCCTGGAAGGTGTTCAGCATCATTTCATCCAACCCTATGAGGGATTTTTCTCCATGTAAGACACCGATATGAAAGCAAAAGAACCCAGCTTTGGCTTTAATAGAAGCAAAAACCCTTCTGCTAATTTTATCTCTGAGGCAGGCTATTATTAACGTGTCATTATTCTTCAGAAAATTTTGATCCTGCCCAGCCCAAGACACATAAAGTCTCTATAAACTCCAGCGTGTGATTTACAGCTTGGCATCAGGGGACTGGAGTGAAGTAATTCAGTCCTGTCACTTTTTATTCCTGTTTAAAGGCGTGCCGCAATTAATGTTTACCCGCTGTGAGACCTGCGGTAAAAGTGGCATCTGCCAGGTGGGAAAATCACCATTTTCATTTGACAGAGATGCATTCATCATACGTGTGTCCCCCTGCAGAGCGGGAAAGCCCCCCGGCACGGGTGAGGACCAAGTCCGGGAGCCCCCGGCAGCGATGCAGGCAGGGACGGGCAGCTCCGGCAGCGACTCCCACAGACCCCCCCAATGGGGAAGTGATATTTTCAGGGCTTTTCTCCCCAGTTTCTTCCTACGCAGGGCCGCAGCAGCACTGAAGTGCAGGCGTGGGGCTGCCTTCTTGCTGGCGCCTGCAAATTAAATTGGCCACTGGGATAATTGCTGGGGGCTTGGACTCCCTTCATCCTCCCCTCCCCGTCTCTTTTTGCGACGCCGGGCCGGGGCAGTGGCAGGGAGGCTGTTGACAGTGCCGCTGAGTTAATTGGGAGCAAGAGGGACAGCATCGTTAAAGCACGGTTTTAATCAGGCTATGAGCATCTCCTGCCAGGAATCAACGGGGTCGCACGCCGCAGCCCCCGACTGCAAACAGCATCTCGCCTCCTCTCCTGCCTGCCCTCGGCCAAGAAGAGCCACATCCTGAGGACAGCACGGGGACCCTCGCCACCACCCGTACGGGCTCCATGAGGAGGATGAAGGAAGGGTACCGGACGGGGATGAGCCCTGTGCCCAGGCTGGCTCCGAGCAGCGCAGGGAGCGGCTCCTACAGAAGATGAGCATGCTGGGTTTTGGTTGCTCTGGTTTTTAATCATGGTCAGATCAAACCTATGACGTCCCACCTGGGGCCTGAAATGCCCCCGATGAGGTTTTGAAGTCCCCAGCTCCTGCACATCCACTTTGGTCCCCAAAGCCCCAGACCCTGGTGCCAGAGCCAGAGGTTCAGAGGGGCTCCTCTCGGTCCCAGCCGGCAAACCAACAGCTCGAGGCTCCCCATGCCAAGAAAAAACCATCCTTCCTCCGAGGTGATCGCTCCTCAACAGACAGATCCTGAACAGATTGCTCCTGTCCCCCCGCTGCCCCGGGACGCTGCTCACCCCGCTGGCACCGGGGCTGCCCTGATCCTGCCCCGCTCCCCTGGTGTAAATCCAGAGCGGTTCTGCCGGGCTCTCGGCACACCGGGACCGCTCCTGCCATGGAATTCTACTCTCAATCCTGTGTGCGTTGAAGGAGGAGCAAGGGAAGAAGCAGGGCTGCCTGGGGAGCAGCAGGACGATCATTGCTCATGTTTTATCCCCTGCAGAAGGGATATGTCCTGTCTTTGGTTTTTTATTCCCCAGCAGAAGGTATTCCCATCCTGCCAACCCCCTGGGCCCAGCCAGGAGAGCTCCTCTCATCCACCCGCTGTCAAATCCTCGCTTTAATTACATGCCCTGCCAGAGGTCTTCTGCAATTACCCAGCTATAACTTCCTGCAGCCACATGTCCTCCAGAGCCTGGGAATCTCCTGGCCGGCAGACCAGCACTGCGCGAAGGGCCGCTCGCCATGTCCTGCTCACACTTTTGCAGCTGGGCAGAAAATAAGCAAAGCGATGATGTCGGGAGCTGGGCTCTCGGGATGTTTCCCCCATCCGTTGTTAGAGCCGGACAGAGCTTTCTGCCCATGGCTGCAGGGTTGGAAGTGCAGGGTTTGCACCGTGCAACCTGCTTGCTTTTAACTAACCTGCAGATGCCTCTGCATCACATCTTTTATCCAAGATGCAAGGGATGAGGCATAATTCCCCGCTGCGTGCCAGTAGGAGCCCGTGTAAAACAAACCGCTCTGGCCACAATGGGGACTGGGAGAGAAACCACTGAGCACCAGTGCCAGCCCTGGCTTTTTATGGGATTTTTCTTCTCCTCTCTGCAGGGAGGGACCTCCGGCTTCTCACCACCTCGCTCACACCCTGCGGCGGAGGCAGAGGTGATCCAACAAGCCTGAGCCCTCCCTAAATATCACAGTTTGGAAAATGCAACGCCAACGCCTGGGTTTGTCTGCAAAGAGACTGGAGCTGGGAAAAGCAGCAGGAGAGAAAAATGGGGGATCAGGGGAGATGCTGGGCTGGCAGGAGCAGAGCGGGGCTGGGCAGGCATCGGTGGCAGCTCCAGCCCGGCACGGGGCTCCCTCCGTGGCTGCACCGTGCTGGGGCAACAGCCGGCCCCGCTGCACCGGATCAGGCTGGCTGCCGGCCCCCCAGAGCCCCCCAGCTCGCTCCAGCCCCAGCGTGGCAGTGGGACCAGGCAGCCAGGCTCTTATATAATTTATAAGGGCCTTGGCAGCACACCAGGAGAGCCAATCAAGTGGTACAGTTTTGCATATTAATGAAATCTCGTAAATAATACATACCGCACCAAACAGCTGGTGATAGCTGCTGGAACACCAACAGCATAAACAGTCTGTTTAAATTACTTCCATTTTGCCTTTTTTTTTTTTTTACCTTGGAAGAAAGGGGTCTAACCTGAGCCCTCTGAGTACCAGGTATTAAACCACAGCGGTGAATAACAGGAGCTACGTTACTGTCTCCATTATCGACTGGGGCAGAAAATGGGAACCCCATAAATAACTTCATTGCTCATGTTCATAATTGCCAAAAAAACACATGGGGGATGTATGGTGAAAAAAAAGGTACCTCCTGCCAGCCTGCCACACTCAGCACCCGCACAGCCCTTCCTGGGGCTGGGGCACCTCTCCGGGCAGGATCAGCCCCTCGGCATGCCCAAAGAGCATCCAGAGTCTGCATGGCTGGGTGGCGGTGGGGTGTCCCTGCACCCATCATCCCAGCCTGTGCACATCGGGTGCTGAGCAGGCACCCCGCTACAGATATATTGAGCTGATATTATTTATATATGTATATAAATGGCTGGAAATTTAGTTTGAAAATGTCATTACGGGTAAGGCAGAGGACAGCACGGCTCCCTCCAACACTGAGGCTTAGAGAAAAGGCATTTCATAAACCACTCACCTGAGATCCAGCGGAGACGCACCAGGTGCCCTCGGGGACTGACTCCAGCCACGCAGCATCATCACACTGGTGCCAGCCCTGGTGGACGCGGTGGCCTTGGGCACCTCGCCGAGACGCTGCTCCGCGGGGAGCACGGGGCTTATCAGCCACTCACCCCAGGCAATACAACGCTCGAGAGCCCTCGTCACAAGTTGTCATTATCTCCCGAGCACTTTTCCTTGCAGAACTGCTGTTTATTTGCTATGGCTGGTAGTCTCCGGTGGGGAGAAATATTATTCCCCAGCACAAAAGTGCCCTCCCTGTGGTACCAAGTGAAGGAGCACCTGAAATTTCAGCTGGAGCAGGTGACTTTGGGGTGGCTCCATCCTCGTCTCCCGGCATCGGGGCGGCGGGGTGGACCATGGTCAGGGGTGAGGGTACCAGCCCCACAGCATCGCTACCTGTGGTATAGATACATGGAGCAATTACAGAGAAACAAGCGATGCGGGGGGGTGAGACATCATCTTATCCGAATGTCTACAGCCCTGCTTGTAGCACCTCCAGGGACCATCTCTGAGAGCAGCCCAGTCCTAATTTCCATCTCGCAGGGTGCAGCCTGTCAACAGATTAAAGACCCTGCTCCTCGCTTCTCTTGAGGGGCTGCGGCACACCCAGTCCCTGCGGAGCCTTCAGGAGGGGGAGTTTCAGGAGCAGCTGAAAGCTCCAGCATCGCATCCACGCAGCAGGGCCGGTGCCAAGATTGCTGTGGATCCAGCGGTGGGGGTCATGGACCTGCTCCGGGGCGGCTGAAAAGCTGTTTTCTACCAGCCGTAACAGCAAGGCTGGCCCGGCCCTTCTCTGGAGACAAGGAACAGCAACAATACTGGTTATCTGCCTTGGAATGGGAAAACCAAACCTCCCTGCTGCCCCGGGAGACCAAACAACCCCAGCGAGGCCCCTCCAGGCTGAACCACACAGCCCAAAGGGTCTGTGCCGGCTAGTCATGGTACCCTTGGTGGGGTTTTGGGGGTTAAAACTCTACCCCAGAGCATGTGGGATGGGGTCGGCGGAGCTGCCCAGACCCAGGCTGTGGGTCCTGTGTATCGCCGCTGCACCCCATCACCCCAGGAGCACATGGACAAGCAACGGGCCGTGCCAATGAGCCCAAGGACAGCGAAGGGTGGCAGCCCGGCGATGTCTGTTCTGGCTCTCAAACGCTGGGCAGGAAGGTCTGACCCTGCATCCCCCTGCAACGGGGAACATCCCCTGTCACAGGGAGCACACCTTTCTATTTATAAGCAGATTTACTTTCATCACCCCTCACCCTGCCAGACAGCCCTGGCATCGCTAACGGGGATGGATATGGCACTCTCCCAAAGGATACAGCGTGCCGTGCCACGGCCGTGGTGCCATTCCCATCTCCTGCGACCGACAACGCTCCCAACGCTGCTGAAGCGGCTGCTCCGGCACCGCACCGGTGGGCGATGGTGGTGGCTACATCACCCCGGCCAGACCCGGGGCACGTGCCGCTGGGTGCAGGCAGAGCCGGGCAGCATGGCCGCACTCGGCCCCCCCACCCCCNGCTGCTGGGGTTTTAGAAATAGGCCACATCAAAGGGCCGCAAAGGTATTTTGAAATAACCAGCCCCAGGATGGGGGAAGCTGAGTCAGCAGCAGCGATGCTGCAGAGCGGGAGTCGGGCTGGGGTCTGTCCCCCCCAGCGTGAGCCCCTCGCCTGCATCCACGCTGACGGAGGGAACCAGCTCTGCTGAGCTTGCAGGAACTTCAGTATTTGCAGCCTGGTGCCTTTTTAAATTTTCCTTTAAATAGCACCAAAACCATCCTGCCCTCCCCCGTCCTCATGGAGGCAATGGCTTCCCTCTCCCACGGATGTCTTCACTATTAATTATGGTCCTTAATAAATAAATCCGCCATGAGCATCGTTTCCCTCCCGCGCCGGCTTCCCCACGGCCGGCACAGGGGCTGAGCCAGGCTCCTTCCCTACAGCTCCGGGCATCTTGGCTGCGGCTTTGGTGGGAGAAGAGCTGAGCTGAGTAATGTGGATCCTTTGCAAAGCTGGAGGGATCAACTGCCTTCCCCCAGGCTTTGCTGGAGGGGCCGGCAATTTAATTTTCGGTAATTTAATTAGGTTTGCCTCTGCTTTATGTCCCGTGACACAGAGACATAATGAAATTTTTAAAATGCAGTAATTTTACACCAAAAGGTTATTAATACTCCAGCACTCATGAGGAAGAGAAAGTGAAATGATCAGGAGTGGGCTGCTCTCGTTTTGGGTGGATTTCAGAGCTTTTCGGGCTCCTGACCCCTCATGTCTTCCCCAGCCGGCAGCTCCCAGCTGAGAACCAGGAGGTGACAGGGATGGCCCGAGCCCAGCAGCGAGGGAAGGCTACTTCTTCTTGTCCATGTATTTTTTTAATCTCCAGCTCCCTCAGAAATCACCCAACCATGCCCACACAATAAGAAAAAAAAAAAAAAAAAAGAAAATCTAATAAAATTTCAAATTGCCTTCTCCTGAATTCAAATTACTTCATACATTATGTTCATGATAACTCCCGCACTTCCCATTTTCCTCCAGTCTTTTCTTCATATAAGACAAGTTCTTGGGCTAATGAATTCCTGATTTTTATTTACTAAATGTTGCAGAGGAAATCCTCATTATTTGTGCCTCGGTCAGCCTGGAGCAGACGCAGAAGGTCCCCACCGCAGCACCCGCCCCGATGGAGTATGAAGCTCACGTACAGCTGCTCCGCACGCTGCTGCCGAGAAGGATTCAGTAATTGAAAAGACCTTATAAATCAATAGAGCTAAATTGAAAACTCAGGCAGGACTCCACATAATTCACCTGCTCTCCTGTTAAGACTTCTCTTTACTTTTTTGGGAAAAAAAAAAAAAAGGTTGGTAAAGGGGAACCTGGGGTACACCAGCTTGATGCTGCTTCCCTGGCACATCTGGCCAGGGAGATGCTGTGCGAGCAATTAATCCCACGCGGAGATCATCTGAATGTCAGGCGACCTCTGATTTATTCCCCTGTCCTTCAAGCAGAGGAAGAAATTCCAGCCGCAGGGCCGAGGGAGCACGGTGAGCTGCTTTTATCGCTAGCAGGGAGCACGAACTGGCGCGAGTCTTTTGAAGCTGCCTTCAACGAGGAACGATGGGGTCGTAATACCCGAGGGAGAAGTAAAGCATTTCCCATTTTCATCCTCGAGTGCTTTACCCGTGTGCCGCGGCATCCACCGTCCCCCACCCGGCATCTCCCCAACCCCAGCGAACCCCCAGGACCGCCGGTGAGCAGTCGGTGAGGAGCTTCTGCTAAATAATTTGCCAGCCATGGAAAACAGCGAGCTAAGGGGATTTAGGAGAAGAGGAACAAGTGGTTGGATGTAATAAGACCCAATTAGCAGATAGGTCAATTAAGCACTGGCCGAGCCCGGTGCTAGAGAGAAGGGCAGGTTGGCAGGAGGAGGAGAGGTGACGGGATCATCAGCAGGGGAGGACAGCACGGCGCAGGCACAAAGCCGGCGGCTCGAGCACCGGGAACGGGTGCTGCTCTTCTTCTGGAAACTTTCGCCAAGAACAGTTTAAATGAGTCATTTATCAATCAAACATGCAATTTTGCCAGGCAAATTAAAATCTGTCCTCTTGTTTAATTAATAGGGCAGCTTTATATTCGACAAATTAGGAAGACTCTTGATGAGCTAATTTGTTAATTAATGGAAGCCTGGAGGCTCTTGTTTCATTAGATGTTGGCAAATCCTTTAATCTGAAGTGTTGCTCCTCCTTCAGGACCCCCCATCTCTCTCGTACCCGGGCTCAGACCCCAAAACAGCCCCAGCAGCGCCACTCACCGTGGGAGAGCTCCCAGCATGGCCCTGGCTTCCCTGCACCGGGATTTACAGCAGCGGATCAGCATCAGCGTATTCTCCTTCGGGAGGATTTATGTCCACTGTCGAGGAAGAGCATGAGATCCCCGCAGCCGAGCCACCGGCTGCCGCTGCTGAACAAAGTCCAAACCTGCCTCCAGGAAGGAAAGAGGGAGAAAAGTTTAAAAAAAAGGAAAGAAAAGCTTCTGACCCAGTTCAGAGTGAAAATTTCACTTTATTTTTTAAGACAAAGCTCCCTGCGTGCAGATTTAATTTACCTTAATAAGCAGGTTATGGTGCAGGGGGGCTGTGCCGCAGATAGCAGGGTGTAAATTAGCGACGGTGCTGCCAGTGGGTAGAAGATCCCGGCAGACCCGGCCACCGAGGGTCCCTGCACGCCCCAGGGGACTCGGCTCGTGCCAGCGTGAGGCCAGCCCATGCCCACCAGTGCCCAACTTGCCGATGGGCAAAACCCACAGCTGGCAGCTCGGAGCAGAGTCCAGCCATCGACACCCAGATCGTTTCCACAGGAGCCTTCGGGGCAAATAAATCCTCCAGGTACATCCGAGCTCCTTGGGTCAGCCCTTTCCCCCATCCAGGGTGGCAATAGGCACGGCCAATCCCAGCAACCCCCATCCCACTGCTTCCAGTACAAACAGATAGGATGGTGGCGAGGCTGGGTGGGCACCGCTGACCTGCTTTAAGCAATGCCACGGCAAGAGGGATCTCACCCATCCTGGGGCAGGCAGACCCAAACAAGCGTGTTGGAACCAAAACCTCACCGAGAGCAGGACCAGTAACACCAGTAAGAGCAGCATGGCGGGATGTACACCCGCGCTGACCTGTGTGGAAAAACACACCATATGCCTTGTGATAAATATCTCATTATGGCTGCTCTTCTTTTATACGGCACGGTACTACAAATCCTACTTTATGTTAAAAAACCTAAGTAGTGTGATTTCCTGAGCTTGCACTATGGACCATTTTCCCCCAAACCAGATTAACCTGGAGCCCAAAGGAATAGCTCCCTCGTCTATTTTTAGATATCAGTGCCTGCTGCGCTAGCCATCACATTATCAAGTAAATATGGGAAGCCAGACAACTGCCAGCAGAGAAGCACCCAGAGACTCTGTTATCTTTGTTTTTAATGGACTGTTCCTGGGATGAATTTACTTTCAGCCTTTAAAAAGAAACACCAGCTTCACTTTATACTGCAGAAGTTTGCCAAGTTTCCAGCCTTCACTGAAACTTATTTTGCTGTAGCAGGCCCGCAATGGGCAGAGAGCACCTCGAGAGAGGGCACGGCTTGCTCAGACTGAGAAAGCAGCAATAAAAAAGAAAATCACACTGAATGGTAAATGCCTGTTACAGTTTCCACAAATATGTGGAAAAAAAAAAAAAAAGTTGCTGTTCAAGCCAACCCTGTTTGGGTGCCTTTTGCACAAGGGCACTGATGGTTTGCAGTCTGGTACTCCACCACTTACGCCTGCGTGCTGGCTGGCTGCCGTGGTCAACAAGGACGGGCAAGCTGGAGCTCAAGCTGGGTAAAAGCATGCCTGTATCTGGAGCTATTTTCATTAATCACAGATTAATTGAGGTTAGAAGGGACCTTGGAGATCATCTAGCCCGAGCTCTTGCTCAAAGCAAAGCCAGCCTCCCAATACACCAGGCAGCTCAGGACCTTCTCCAGGTAAGCTCTGAGGATCCCCAAGGACAGAGACCCACACACACACCACAAAAGGCTTTTTCCTTACACCCAGTGGAGCATCCCCTCCTGCCACCTGCCTTTTGCCTTTCACTCTGCACCTCCAAGAAGAGCCTGGCTCCATTTTCTCTACCACCCCACTCCCAGGGGACAGCAGCATCTTCAGAAGGGAGATTTATCGCTGTGCGTGAGGGAGCAGGGCACAGCATCCCTCAGCATCCCGCTCTTCCCCTGGGCCATCGCAGGCTGCCAAAGCCAGGGGAGTCCCTCGGGCTTTTCCACCTGCCCCGATGGATCCGTGGGAGCCCCGATCCCGGCGGCTCTGTCCCTCCATGCAGCTTGACGAGCTCCTCAAATCAAAGGGGTCACCAGAAAACTGCTGCCTCATCCTCATTTATTCAGTAGGAGAGTTGCATCTGTTTGGGGACGAAGTGCTGTCAGTTATTTTTCCCGTCTATTTTCTAAGACTCCAGCCTCAGATCAATAAATTAATTCAAAATCATCTAACGAGCACTCAGCCTGTAATTTATTTTTCATGTGTTAATCCAATTCCTTCCGAATGTTATGCCTTTGGGACCCTCACAAATTAGGAAGCTATTCAAGACACTTCCCTGACGTTAGTTAGGCAGAAAACAACATTAGACCAAAAAAAAAAAATAATAATGCCAAGCTCTTTCTAAAGATGGTTTTCAGAGACCCAAAACATGTTTCATTTCATCTGATCCTCTGCTTTCTCTATTTACTGATGCACCCTGGGGCCCATCCCCAAGCAGTTCACTTCAGCCTTTAATAACCACTATAAAATGAGTCTTGCCAAAAGCCTTGATCTAATGTGGCTTTTATTGTGATCCAAAATAACGCTTATCGGGGGAACAGCTCCTGCATTAGCTGTCACAGGCCCATAAAATACACGCGGATTTCAAGCCAGGGCTTGCAACAGCTTTTAATTCCTGCTTGCGTCGTGGTGACTCTCACTTAGGTTTGGAAGGCGAAGCAGACTCCAGGAAACATGAAGAACCAATTCCAGGCTATTTTAAGCTTAAAAACAAGAAATACCACAACTTCTCCAACGTGTCCAGAAGCCAAGAGCTGCCCAAACTTGGGACTTTGTCGGGAAAATCAAAACTGAAACGGGAAAGGGGCAGGACGGCAGGAGGGTGGGAGGTCAGCGCAGTTTGAGGCCACACTTCGTCCCCGCCTGCCCCCAGCACAGCCAGCCCCACAGACGGCATACTGCCAGCTCTGGCTCTGCCAATGCCCCTCTCAAGCCCGTGAAGTCATTTTAATCAGAAGCTAAGGTGCTAAATTACATTTCTCCAGCCTCAGTCTCCAGGCACAGCCCCGGCCCTGCTGAACTTTCCCCTGCCGAGCACATTTTAAGCATCTTCCCAGAGAAAACCACACTCGGGGGCAGCAACGAGGCGGGCGGCACCCACGGGACCCCAGCTCTGTTCTCCAGGACTGTCAGGCACAGGCAACCCAGCTGACACAGGAACATCTCCCTAATTCCTGCTGGAGCGCGACCATCAAGCGCTTTTACTAAAGCTGATGCATCTTCTGGGGGATTTCACCCTGGTCCTGCCCTGTGCACCCAGTGAGCATCTCCTCTGCTGTCACGGAGGGTGCAATTCCCACCTTCTGCCATGGCTCCCGACACATTCTATGCCCCAGCTGCACGGTCCTTCAGAGAAACTTCAGTACCGACAGTTTTAAGTGTGTCTCTCTTCTCCAACAAGAAGAGGTACTTTTCAGAGCTGTGTCTTTGTTCCATTTACACGGCAGGTTGTGCTGGGAGAGGGAAACAGATGCTTTTCCCTCATGGTTTGCATAATGGATTTCTCCTTCCACTTACTAATGCGGTGCACTTGGCCTAAAAAGAGAAGAAAACTTGCGGTAATATTTACAAGCTAATTAGGCAGAGGACTGACTTGAACATCACTGGAATACCAGAAAAGAGCCAGTTGGGCTTGGAGGGCTTTAGCTGATTTTCCTTGGAAATTAAAACTCCAACAGGCTGCTGCTGGCTACAGCAGGGACCTGGAGCTGTCCACTGGGACCTCAGAGCACAGCCCTGCTCCCAACCTGAGCAGATTTTGAATTTCTGTGCCATGGGATTAGAGAAAAATTAAAGCTATGCTTGAAAGAAATAACAATTGCCTTTTATTTATATTTAGCAGCGCTCCCTTGTACAGACCCCAGCCAAAATGCCATTGCCAATAACACGACAAATTTTACAGTACATAAAACTCTGTGCACCAAGGGGGTGGAAAATGCAACACGGAACCGCCTGCTCCTTCCACACATCTTTTCATAGCATTGCTATTTTCTGCCCTGCCAGACCTCGGCCCCGCACGTCCGAGGCTCAGCAAGCTGTGATGAGTCCCGGGAGCGAGGGATGGAGGGATGCAGCCCCGAGGAGGTCCCTCCCTGCTGCGCTGATTTACCGTGTGGCAGGCGGTGGGAGTACTGTGTGCCAGCAGATCACCGTTCCCGCCATCGCCCCGGTTATCCATCAGCCAGCAGCTCGCTTTCGGAGCGCTTGTCCCCCGTGACTCAGGAATTATAGATCTACCCAGCGAAGTCGCAGGGAAATAATTGTTTTTTTGCTGCTCAGCCCTCTGAAATTCAAGGAGAAAATGAGATTTTGCTTGCTTGCTTTAGATCATGGGGTTTTCTTCCCTGCTGTGTTTATTTCAAAACCCCCACTCCTCCCATTCGGCTGCCAAACAAGTGCAGGGAGCTACCAGTGGCATTACAACCAGTGCCCCTGGGTGTGGGGGATCAGCCTGTCAGCTGGCTGCCGGCATGGCTCAGCACCGGGGAAAGCTTTGATGAGCCCAAGGGGGAAATTTCAATCCCACTTCGGACCAAAACTTAGAGATGGTGCCCACAGAGAGGCGGATTTGCAAAGCTTCACGACTTCAAACACGGATTTAAATAGCGCCTGGACAAGAAGAGCACATTCCAGACAAATAGAGATGTTCCACTGGATACATTTAATCTCATTAACCCAGGAGCTGTTTGTGAGTTTTTATTCAATCGTGGCAGAGCAGGGAAGGAGCCGCAGCAGCAGTTACGTGCAGAAGCCGGCAGGGAAGCTGCATTCAAAACACATCTGAGATCAACCTGTCTGCTTTTACTGCCCCCCGAGCAGCAAAACCACTGCAAAATAAATTATCCCTACCAAATTAGTGTTTCTTTGGAATGAGGCAAGCTCTCAGAAGGGCTGACTCTTTGGGCAGGCAATGCTCAGCACGGCCAGGCGGGTCACAGTGCTGCCCACGGTGGGAGCACACAGCCCCATGTGGCTTCCTGCAAAATACAGCAACGATTTATCGGCTCTCCTGCTCTGCAATTCTTGCCCTGCCAACCTCCTCTCTGCCTGAAGAAGAGCAGAAGCAAGGACAAGGGAGGGAGGTGGAAAAGGGGTTTGATTTCAGAGAAAGGGGGAAGATGGAAAGCGCAGGGGCAGCTCCAGCACTGCAGAAAGCAGGATTTACAGCCCTCTGCCACAGCCTTTCACACCCATATTGCACCTCCACCCAGTCCAATTTAATTGAATTGACTTCGAAGGAGCAGCAGCCCGAGCCAAGGGCCTTATTTACGCCAGGATCTTTTGAGGGACAGCACTAATAAACACCAGCAAAGAGGAGGTGTGCATGACCCCACCGCAACCCGGGTGTGAAGAAGGCACAACCCATCTCTGCTAGAACTTGCTCTCCCTCCACAATCAAGATTTCCCATCCTGTGACTCCCCGGGGCCTTTGCCGATGCCAGCGTGCAGCTCCCCCACCACGTCCCTTTGGTCCTACCCAGGTGCTACACAGATGCCAGGGCTCAGACCCCAAGGCACTTGGAAGCACTGAGCGATGGAGACTCTTCAAAGCCAGGTCTGGCTCCTCAGCCAGCAAAAGGCAAACCCGGGTGCTTGGTGGCATCCTGCAAGGGCCGAGCGCAGCAGGGACAGGACAGAGCTCCCTCTGAACCCCACTGGCAGTGAAGAGCCCTTCAGCTCCTCTCTTGGTCATGCTGGGGTGGCTAAAGCAAGAGGCTGTTCAGCAGCATCACAGCCTTTGCAAATGGCTTCTGTGCACGAGCTGCAGGCCTGCTGCTTTTCCTGCCCCTGCCTGATTCCTTATCCAGTCTCTAGATGTCTTGCCTGCTAAATGAAAGACACTTTAAAGCAAAAAAAAACCCAAAACTAAACCAACCCTGAACTCCATTCCAGATGGTCTGGAGGAAAACTCATATCATTTGCCAAAAAGCTAGGATTTTGCTTTCTCAGTCCTGAATTTCAAGCTCAGAAAGGTCAGACCTCCCATAGAGACAACTGCAGTGCGCTCTACTCTTTTCCCATCACTAGATTTGCAAGGTTTGCAATTCCAGCTCATTACACAAACCCGAGACTGCTGTGCTCTTGTCAAACCCACTCCCTGCTTCTGCCTTCTGCCTCTTTTCAAGCAGAGACCACATACCGCGGGCACGTGGGGAAGCTGGGGCTGTGGCAGGGCACTCCACGCTAGCTGAATTCTGCCCCATCTTCACGGCTGTACGATCAGAGTCTTTCCTCTCACCACCCCAGGCTCCACCCGCCCCACCTGAAAAGGCAAGTGAAGGAGAAGGAGACACATCCTGAGGAGTTGGTTAACTGATGTCTGAATGATGCCAAGACGTCTGGTGCAGAACATGAGAAAAGAGCAAGTCAAGCGCTCTCTTGAACTTCAGCATTACTGAATCACGGTCATGCTGGAGGGAGCCCGCTGGGACACGTCTTGGCCAGCCCAGCCCAGTCTCACCCGTCTGTTTCCAGCAACTCCGTGCCAGCATCCCCCTTCTCTGCTGTCTGGATCTGAACTCCCTCTCAGCGCATCAACAAACCCAAGCCATTTTGGTCTGCGTAAGAGTAACTGCTTGCAGGAGCTCTGCTCCAGGGCCACAGCTGGATGGATGCCTTCTCAGCACTCGCTTCTTGAAATTCAGAGTATCTTGTACTTCTCTCCCAACTGGAAATACTCAAGAACCTCCTTTCAGGTGCTCCATCTGCAATCCCGGATCCTCCAAACACTACTTGGGTGGAGACCTGAATCAGGAACGACATCTCACAAACATCAAACACGCCTGCCAGATGCTTTTGTCATCTTCTCCCAAAGCTGGGCACCATGCACACAGCGTACTGGAAGGCCAGTCCACCAGTTCATTTACACTGAAGGACATAGCTCCTACAAAGCATTTACAACATCCCTCCAGCATTTTCTCCACTCTCAGAATACCAGTAAACAGCCCTGTTAGATATGAGACAAGTCACTGGTTTGGCTTTAGCAGCTGCTGTTATTTTGACCTCTTGTACATCAGTCTTACCTGCTGCCTCATCCCTGAGCCCCAAGACAGCCCTGACAGGGCACACTGATCTCAGGGACAGAGAGGTGGGAATGCTATGACCTGCAGGACCTGCTACTCCAGGGCTCCCCGCACCTGAGAAATTATGTCCGCATTCCCCAAGCGTAGACGAGGTCTAAAAGCAATTTCCCTGCCATACCCTGTGCCGGGCACAGCTCGTTTCCCTCTCAACACTTCGCACAAGAGGTAAACGAGAAAATGAAACACATAGCGCAGCCCAGTTCTGAAGCTGGCTTCACGCTTTGAGGACAAGCAAAGGCTTAGAAGTAACTTTTGCACACTCGGGGGAAGCTGATCAAAGAGGCGCTGGCTGGAAGGGGCCCATTTAGGGCTGGTGTTGTGTAATACCCGAGTACGCTGCCGAGCATGCCATGGCAGCAAGGGCTAGAGGAGCTTCTCATGGCAGATCGCTGCTGGGAAGAGCCCAGCAGAAAGGCACGCTGGAAATGCAAGGGATGTTCCTCAATGGCTAGGTTGAACACTTGCTGCACGCCCCGGAGGATCCTGAGTGCTGGTGTTAACGCATTTACAAAAGATTGCAAAGATCTGCTCTAATCGTTCGTCCTGGTGAAATACAGCGAAAATAAACTTTTAGAAATCAAAGGCTAATGCATGAAGCAGATGTGCCAGCAATGATAAGGCAAAGCAAGGCTTTTAGAAACCAAATTTCAGCTTTGCACAGATTAGACATTAAAATGAACTCACTTAATTTCATGCCATATGCAAATCTTTACCAGCTGTCCGCTCTGTAGTCACTAGAGACTAAATGTAATAACTAAATGAGAACAAAAACACAGTGAAGATTGGGTTCTGCAGAAGCCTGGTTATTAGCAGGTTCATGCTCTGGGAAGTCAAGGAGCCTGCCCAGCCTGCTGCCCACGGCTGGTGAGGCACATAACCCAAATGTCAGCAGGAGCCTCAATTAAATGTTTGCAAATAACATAACTATGAAAGATGAGGCCACTACTTACTCCTGACATTCAAGGGTTCCCATGCGAGCTGCTGTTTTCTGCGTGATCTGACTGTCACTAATTTGGTAGCTGGACTAACGAGTGACACAGCACTCCCAGAGCAGGGGCCAGGTAATCACCGGGCATCTTCCCAGACCACAGCTCAGTGGGACAGCAAAGGGCCGCCTCCATCCTCAGGCTTTTCTCTTCCTTGGGAACCCTGGATATATGACACAGACATGCCATCAGCCAGGACTCTGTGAATGCAGAACAAGGAGAAACATTCCTGTTTCCCTCTAGAGTAAAAAGCCCTTGGATGCTGATCCCCACCAAAGTAGAGAGCATCGTCCTGGCTCACACTCGTACTGAGCACACAGCTACGCCATGCAGCACCGCTGGCCGAACTACAGCTCCATCCCCAAAGGAGCTGCACTGAATTATGACCCAGCATTGGCCATTTACTGAAACATTCAGCAAGCATCAGCTCCACTGCAGTAATTCCACAGAGCTCTTAGCTCTTGCCTGAAGTCATTTGCCATGTCTGGGAGAAATGGCAATCTTATAATTGCTTCCAAAATGGAAAGAGTTCTGAGAAAAGGGAGGCACCTCACTGCTTTGTGGGAGAGCACGGTGCTGGCCCAGACAGCAAAAGCAACAGATGTGCCACCGCTTTCAGGACCTGAACTGCATCCAGCTGCCAACACTGTGGGCTGTGGCTTAGGCTCACCTGGTAGTAGCTATCATCAGCTACAAACAGCACAGATGTTAGCCACAGCTTCTGGAGATGAGCGAAAGGCAGGCGAGGAAGCCACAGCGAAGGAGGGCAGAGAGCCGGAGCTCAGCCTGACAATCGCTCACCGCCGGGGAGCTGCAGGGTGGGGGTGACACACAGAGGGATGCAGGCGTGAGATTCAGGTACCAGAAAGCAGGTAACAAGTTGGCTATGAGACAAGAAACAATAACAACAGTGCTTCATCAGAAAGGCTTCCTCACCGCTAAGACGGCATGTGGGTTTAGACAAACCACCTGAGCTGACAGACAAGGCACGAGCCCAGGTGTGAGTGCCCTAGCTGCACTGTATTTATTTCCACAGCATCTGCATTGCATTCCTGGGGAAAGGCACAGCTCGGTCCTGCTCGGCCAGCACACTGCACCCACATCCCACAGGATGAGGTCGGGACGGAGCCGGCACAGGAGCATCGGCACACCACGCTCAGCTTTTCCCATCCCTTCACCCAGCCCAAACAGGAGCCTGCCAGAGCCCACCCCAGTATCACCCCTTTTGGGAATAGGCAGGCAGCAGCGAGGGCTCAGGAACAGATGGGGCGAGCCCAGCGTGGTGCCAGGGCTCCGCTACCATCGGCAGAGAAGAGCTGCGTGCGTACAGCACAGCAAGGAGCTTCCACGCGATGCTGAGAGCTTGCGAAAGCAGCTCGCGGTGCTTGCCCTACATACCAGCGCAGAGAGATTTACACGCAGCTCCTGTTCCAGCTCAGCCTCTTCCCATTGAAAGCCATAAAAGCCCAACAGAGGAGATTTAGCATTCCATCTCCAAAGTAATTAAATCCAGCCATATAAAGTGAAATGTTTAACAACTTTGAGTTTGCAGAGCGCTGGAGGAACCTGATAAAGATAGAGTTACAGTGCTGGTAATAAACAGGGGCTGTTCTCTGCACTGTTACTGGCAGGGGGGAGAGGGGAGCCTGAGTTTTAATTTGGAGGAATTTCAGAGGATGCATTTTATTTAGCAGCATGCAGGAAAATGAACAGAGCACCATGGAAAGCTGTGAACTACACATGCTCTTTCTCCGTTATTTCCAAGAGGGCTCTCGAGTCAGTGTCTGAGCTCTGCTGAGAACAGCACAGATTGCTTTGCAAATCCATTTCCTCCAACTCTTGCTTTGTTTCCGAGTGTAGATGCTGAGAAAACAGTAGTGCAGAGTTCCTGAGATCAGATCTCCACATCAATGTTACTAACCACAGAGGTGCTTTAAAAGGGATCATCCACCTGCTTTGGTTTGAATTTTTAACAGTCAGCACATATAAGGAGCCATTTGAATATCCCAGGCTCCACGAGCCTTTGGAAACTTAGATCCATGGGGAAGCAAAGCCAGAGTGGTCGGCAGTTACTGAGGGCTCTGCTCCAGAGCCCCTGCTTCGCTTCCTGGGATTTAGGAACTTAAATAGCTCTTAAAGACTGCATTCAGGGAGCATCTCCATTATCAAGCGCTGCTCAGGGCAGTCCCGGCTGAGCAGAGACCCTCGCGGGCAGTCCGCACCGATCGAAAGACTGAAATGTTGGAAATCAGCCCAGGACCAGGACATGCTGGCCTCCAGCACCCAGCTCGGGCTCACGCACAGCCCCCCAAACATCCCCCAGCACCTCTGCCAGGACACACCGGTGCCTCCCCAGCATCCCTGCACTGGCTGCAGTTGCCATGGTGACTGAGCATCGTCCTCTCTCCTGGTACCTTTAAGGAAAAATGTCCCCCTGTTCAGCAGCCACCCGTGGCCCTCCACAGCACACGGCTGTCCCCGGGCCACCCGCTCTCAGATTCTGCCTCTCCCCTGGCCACATCCTGCACCCAGGGCTCTGGCAGGCAGCAGAAGGGCAGCCTGGTCCCCCAGGCCAAAGCGGGCAGGACAGGGACAGCTGCCTGTGAGGAAGCACCTCCAGCCGGCCAACACCACTGGCTCCATTCTCCAGCTGCCAACAGCCTCCTGCAGCGGAACATCACCAAGAAAAAAAAGAAATAAAGGCAAGAGTAATGAGGATCTAGTTATCCCCAGATCTAAACAGGGTGGGTTTTTTAAATGAAGTCCAAGAAGGGAAGAGCTTAAGGGCATCTAAGACCAGAAGAGGATCTCCGAGGGTAGTGCCCACAGCCTTTAGGGCCACCACTGCCTCCAGCCCCGCTACAGCCGATGGCACTGGCATCTCCCTGGGCACACACACAGGTTCCCAGAGACCCCAACGGTGCCAGCCTCATGCTCCCCACCTGTGGGAAGGACCACCTTCAGCCAAGTCTGCCCCACTATTGCATTAGCGAGGAGAAGTGCCACCTCCGAGTCTGACAAGCTGTTGCCTTGCCCTCCCAAATCTGTGTGGGGACACCTGCTAAGCTCTGACAGCTATCAGTACCTTAGCAGGGGGCGAGGTGAGAATCTTACAGGGTAAAATAGCTCCTTTTGTAATCTGCTCCTACAAAACACCTACCCTCTTGCCTGTTTTAGCCCTCCTTGTCCTAGATTACAAGCCCTGGAGACAGCAAGCGTGCAGCGTTTTAGCTATTAAATGAGGCATCTTGCAAATGCATTCCCAGTAAGCGTGCCTGCGGGAAGAGAGGTCTCTGCTGCGGCACAGACATCTCTCCACCCTTCTCTGCCAGGCTGCACTGCAAGTGCTGCCCTGATCTAACTGCTCCTCTGGCACCTGGAAAGGATCAGGAGGTTGTTTTCACCCCTGCATGCCTATCGGGAAGCTGCTCATCCTTGTGCCGTGTCCTAAGCAGGTTTGTATGCTCCCCGATACCCTGTCAGAAACCGGCGTCCCAGGAGGACGGACGGTGCCTACATAGACTTGGACACTAAATCCCTCTTAACAAGCATCGCTTTTGTTGCATTTTATCTGAACCTCCTCCCCCCTTCACTCAGCCAGAAGAAGAGGGAGGTAAAACCACGAGATTAACTGAGCATCTTGCCCCAGAAGCCCTCATTAGCCCAGGAGGTCTCCACTGCCTCCCGGAATCAATTACATGGACTGGAGTTGGGGATACCTGGCACTTCACAGGATCAAAACCCAGAGAGGAGACTGTGGGAGGCAATTTCCCTTCTGTTATTGACATGCAAATCATCGCTGCAGTAGCTCACGGGTTTAATATATTTCCAGATTGCCTGGCATGAAGTCACATTAGTCAAGTATATGTGGCAGTTAGTCCAAAATGACTCTTATTATAGAGTCAGCATTTCCACCTCAGCTTCAAGGACAGGCTGGAGATGAGCGTGCAGCCACTTGCCTTACCCCTCCCCCAGGTCTCGTCTGGGGCAGGACTCCCACAAGAGTTTGGGGACTGCGAGTAAACAGCCAAGAACTCCCTCGTGAGGCTTGGTGCTAGAAACAGACTGAGGTCCCTGAGAATCGTGCTCTTCAACCTTGTGATCATGTACGACTGTGGCTTTCTACAGCCCTCAACTTCCGTAAAGCTGACGTTTCTCACTCCAAGGCAGGACAGCCAGCAAGAACAGGAAGTGCCACGAGAAACAGTGTTCTCTACCACAAAATATGTTGGGTTTTCCCAAGATTTTTCAGGTTTGCTCCCCATTCTCCATAGCTCCCAGCACCATGACTGAAAACTCTTCATGAATACTGGAACAGGGAGGTGTTCCAAGTGCTGCCATTTCCACCTCTGTCCCTGCCTGGGCACAGTACCAGCCCAGCAGCATTCGCCGCTCCCTTTGGATGTTTTTTCCTGTGCCCCACTGCCTTCCAGACCTTCAAACCAGCAGCAATGCATGGCTAGATTGGAAAACTGTGCTGACCACAAGTGCAATAATGAAAGAGCTTTTCTTCCACACAGATGGGACTCCTTATTCCCTTCTTCCCTCTAAATTGCATTCCTCATTATACCCAGACATTGCAGAGTGGCTTTGCTTGGGACCTGCTGGTTGAAACAAGCTTACTGGTCTGATGTTAGAACAGCTCTGTCCCAGCTTAGCTGAAATAACATCGCCCTCAGCTGCAGTATTGCTTTGAAAGTTCTCCTTTTGTCCATTTATTCCCAGTGCCGCAAACCAATCTGTCGGAGAAGCTCGTTCTTCATTATTCGTTAAGAGAGCCAACAAAGCCCTCTGTTCCTGCACCCTCTCAGAGCTTTGTTTTCAGCTATCTATTCAGTCTTCTGTTTGTGCTTCTCAAGGTTTGCACTTAGAGCTTTAAATCGTTCACTTAGCCTTGAACCCCCTCACTCGGTGAGGTTTGCAGCTAGAAGAAGTAATCACCACAGTGCAATCTAGCTCTTGCTTTTTGCTTACCCTTCTGTTTTCTCTTTAATTAAAAATCCCTTTGGTCTTTGCACTGCTCGCTACCACTTGGATCCAGGACGTGGTTTCCATTTGCCTTGCAAACAGTGCAGCAGAGAATGTCAAAACCATTTCTCAAAACAACCTTGCTTTGACCTGGGTGACAGCTTTACCACCAGGCATTTGATCTCTTACTTGCCCATCTGTTCATTGATTAAAATCCCACACTTCAATATGCAATTCTGTCTCTGAATCCAGTAGCTTCTCTTGACAAGACCCTCACACAGACAAGGAGCCTTTCCCAAGTGATGCTCCTCAAGCAGATCACTGCCTCCTCATTGCCTCGGTTTAACCCAACAACTCAAGGGCAACCAGTTGCCAGCAAGCCCAACGACACTGCCCAAGAGCGCAGGAAATAAAGAGATGAAACCCGGGCTGGAGGGGGACAAAAAAAGACCACCAGCACCCCCAGCACAGCAAGGCTCACGGGGATGCTGAGCCTGCAGCGCTCCACCTCCAGCCGCTCTGCAGCATGGCCGGACTCCAGGCTGGCCGGGGAGGACAGACAAGTCCTCTCTTTTGCAAAGATTGTTTTATTTTTCCTTTTAACGTGCAGCCCAGGAAAGCCAGAAAGAAACAACACTAACATTCCTGCCTTATCACATCTTCCAAATTTATGTCAAGTAAGATTATCACACGGATCAGCCTAACAGGCACCATCAGGCACAGCACTGTGCAAGCTTCAGAGAAACACAAGGTCTGTGCCGCCAGCCACTGTTACACCTCAGCAGCAATAGATCCCCAAAACCTTCTTAGTGCCCAGAAAGGTGATTTTTATCCCAGTACAAACAGTTCCAAAAGGAAGCCTGAGCCTTACTCAACCTTAAAATATGTTTTTCATGATCACCGCCTCTAAAGGCAGAAGGTATAAAGGTCCAGGAGAGAGCCTGCAGCACGCTGGGAGGTTTCTATGGAGCAGCGAAATGAGTCAGTGCCACCTACCGGCTGCAGGGACCCGTCCGCTTCCACATTCACCGGATTCGGCCTCAAATATTAAGTAGCAAGAACCAACCTCTTACCCCTCTTCTCCCGTGACACAACCGTAATGCTTCCAGCGTCCCCCTGCAACGCCGTAACCGACGGCACCGTTTCAAACGCAAATTCCCCCCAGAGGTTAAGGATCCAGATCGCAGCCCTTCAGCACAACCGTCGCTCCAGACACATCCGTGTCCAACCATGCCGAGAGCTGCCAGGGAGGCCCAGCAGGCCAAGCCAGGGCTACGGCTCCAGCGTTTCACAGCCCCAGTCTTTCCTACCATCTACATTGGGATCTCCCTTCTCTATCCCTGACAAAATCATAAATAATTGTGACATACGATGTACTGGCAATGGCAACTCTTGAGCTGGCCCGGATCCACGCTGAGGAAGAGCTTTGGAAATGCCAAGTATCAGCAGTACTGCTGGCATCCCCAAGGGACAGCGTGGCATCGTCAGCTTCTAGCACAGCAGTCACAAAGAAGTACCGCTCCAAGGCTACTGAGAGGCGTCAAAGCCAAGATGAGGTGCCAGGCGTTCCTGGCTAACAGCGTTGTTCTCCTCCGTTGGATCAAATTTAATTGGTGAACAGATTCTAAATGAGCTTCTCACCTTTGAAAAAAGGAAAACATATCATCACTCTATAATTATTCCATAATTAGCCTTGGGTGCCACATCACTGGCACTGAGGAAAATACACATTTCTGTCAAAGCTTCCTCTTGAAGGGCAGATAGATTTGCTCATCCTTCAAATGCTAATTATCCCCCAAACTTATCTTTCAGCATTAACGGGCTCTGGCAGGCTCCAAATGGCTGGAGGACAGTAATTTTGTGCTGCAGGAATCGCCTTGGGCTCCGTTTGCTGCTGAGTGCTCTCAGAGCTGAGGTGCCGTCAGTCTCTTTTTAGGGACTCTGGTTGAACTGAGTTCATCAAGCTGCTTATGTCAATCCCAGTAAAATCAATAAACATCTGAGAGCGCGGTTACTGCCTTTCCCAATGAAAACGAGCAAGAAAAGGAAGACTGTCTCTGGAAACCTCCATGTAACGCAACATCATTTGCGGAGGAAGCAGATCGGCGTAGGAGCAGCACGAAGCTAACCTGGATCAGCATGCCCCATACTATGCTCTTACTTAAGCACTGGCAGCGCATTCCTTGATCATTCAGGCACAAAGGTGGCTTGTCCTTGTTGGAAGTTCACCATGCAAAGAGACCACCGAACCAGCAGCTCCTCTGAAAGGTTTGGTTTCAAGTCACTGTTCAGGAAAGGGACCCTTGGTGTATTCCTAACAGGCATGAGGGAAACGCAAGGCTGTGAGGAACAGTATCCAAGGAGGAGAGAATATTGCATTTGTGCTCAAAACGTTAGGAGGGATCTCAGAGCTGGCTCCTCTCCAAGGCTTTGCAACGGACAGCCTGTGCAGAGGCAGACACACGAGCAGGCATTAGGGCATATTTTGGGGCAGGCATATTTCGGGCCTGAATTTCTCTTCCCAAATGCAGTACTTGCTTTTCTTGAACATCATGTTTAAGAACATTTGTTCATTTTACTAAAATAATTTAAATTTGCTTCTTTTCCTTCCTAAGCTCTTGCCAACAAACCCAATGCGGTACCACAAGCAAGTTTTAGACACGTTCTTTACACCTTCACCCCAGCCAGTGCTGTAACAGCAAAAGCAGAAAGGACAGCTGCTGGCAAAACCTCCCCCTGCAACACGCCACAGCGAGAGGAGCCATCGCAGCTAAAGAACACCGTTAAAAGTCCACGCTGCACAGAAGCATGGTGTGCATAGTCTGCAGAGAAGCAATCCAGGCCCATCATCTTTAGCATTCCTCTGGCCATATTGTGTGGGAGAGCTCCAAACCCTCACAACCCAAGACCTGTATTTACCATACCTGCTTTTTCACTGTCGTCACCTACAAAGAGGAAAAAGAGTTTAAAGGGCCACCATTTATTTCTTACAAACCAGGTTATTTTTCCCTGCCAGCAATGATTTGCTGTGTAAGTATCTGGTAGAAAACTGTCTTACCATCTTGCTAGAATCTGAAATCTGAGCAAGTTCCCTGCAATTCCCTAAAACAGTCTTTTCCTTCACCTTTTCTCAAATCTCTCCCCATTCCTGTCTTTAGCAAAAGGAAGGAAATGTACAGGCCCGCTACAGAGCGCCAAGGTACATCGCTTACTGACACATTATGTTGCCTTAAGGCAAAAAAAAAAAAAGTATTTTTCCAGAAAGGCCAGGGATCCGTGACAGAAAAAGTTTTTTTCACCATGCCAATAAACAAGCTGTGAGCACTGAGGACAGTTTGCTGCCCTGCCCACACCTCACCCCAACAGAGCCCCACAGGGGGAAACTCCTGGCCACCCCCCCACCAAGAGAAGGCCACACCAGCCAGCTGCCACCAGCCTGAGGGGAGCGACGGGCGGCCCAGCTCCCCGCTAGGCCGCGGCCGTCGCATAGCAACTGGGGGCGGAGCCTTCCCCCAGCAGTCCTTAAATAGTAAAGTGGCCCCGCCCCTCATCTATCTTCCCTTCTCATTGGTCGCTCCTCCTATGATTGGCGCGAACGCTTACCAGTTCTCACCCTCCACGAGCCTCTCCGGTGTCGGGGGCGTGGCGCTACC